>CAUYPK010087658.1:0-11586 GCA_963574355.1 Loris lydekkerianus | reverse complement strand
GGGGCTATGTTTTTCCACCATACAAAAAACAAGAGGGAATTGTTGGGCCCTGCCATGTGCCTGAGGCCTAGTGCAACTTCCCGAGCCTGACTAGAAGCAGATCCATCGAGCTACTTCCGCGTAGCAACGACTCAGCAAGGCCTGGCCTGAAAGCCAATGTGGTACCATGCCACTGGCCCGACCCTGTCACTCACCTCTTCCCCCGCCTTCTTTCCCTGCCCCTTCTCCACTATAAAAAAATAAAAAAAAAAATAAAAAAAATAAAAAAAATAAATTAAAAAAAAAAAAAAAGAAAATACTAAATCGTCTGCATAAGGACCATATAAAAAAGAACAACTGTGTAATGGTTTTGCTCTTTTTTGGAGGAGGGATGCTATTTGCAGTCAAAATAAAAGTGAACTACCATTTAAAGTGATTTAACATTTAATATATTATCAAGATAATTTACCATTATTGATTTAGCATATTCTAAGTCAAAAAATACTCAAAAAATGTCCTATTCTATTTAAAACATTCTGAGTTTTTTTAGCAGTTATAAAGACAATTTCTCTTTTTTTTTTCCTACGAATAATGTGGGAAATTGATCTTTTCGCTGATTTAAAAATTCAATTTCTAAATGTAATAAATTGATATTTCTTTCCTTGGCAAATTGAAAGCATATAATTCTGTGGAATCCTATTCTTTAATTATTACAGATTTATGACAAAAAATAAGAAGCTGAATAAACACCTAACATGATCATTCATCATACTTCACAGAGGGCAGATACTGCCCGAGATGACAAATGGTGACTTGCTGTATAGATGGAAACACTCCATGGTGGGAATGGAGATCATGGTCTGGGAGCCGAGTTGCCACACAGCCATGGAAGGCGTGATGGACTCAGAAGAATCTACATCTTGGCCCAAAGTCTCACATTTATATTTCAAATCTTTCTTTGATTTCTAACATATGGTATCAATTATGACATTAAAGTAAAATAGTTAATTGAGTTTTATAGTTTTTATTTGTTTCTATTTAACATGGTGCTGTTATACTGTTTTTAACAATCAAATAAGAAAAATATCAATGGTCTATACCTTATTTTTGTTTATACTTACTTAAAGAACATTATAATTAGTTAAATCAGTGTGATGAATCTGTAATAATTATTTTTAATTTTCTGTTCAATACCCTGTCTTGCAAAATTGTAATAGGCTATGGGAACCATTGTTGGCTATTTCATTAGAGATGAAATCCAAGCATAATGGGAAACAGTTTTAATCATATTTAAGACCTGGTTCACATCCTTGTTCTTTGAATTCTTATATGTCCTTGAGTTATTCATTTGTTTCTATATCTTTAAAATGGAGATGATTGTATCTTTCTAAAAAAATTCAGTGAGGTTATGTGCAAGGTATTTGGCACACTACTACACTACTTGTGCTTAATAATCTTAACTTCCCCTTTATGTCTCTGAACTTCAGTTTTCACATCCATAAAATGGAAACCCTCAAAGTGCCACAATCAGTGTGGGATGAGATACGTAGTCAAGTTCTTGGTGAGAAAGAATGCAAAAATTCTCCTAACTGCTCCCCTTATTGTGACAACCTTTCATAATCAGTTTTTATAACATTTAATTTGTGTAAGTTTATGAGGCAGAGGTCTAATTTTGTTACATGTACATATTGGGGCAGGAGGGTTTTAGTGTAATCACCACCTGAATAACATACTTTGTTCCTATTAAGCAATTTCTGATTATCCACACCCCGTCCCCCAATCCTTCCAAGTCTCTGTCATTCATTGTACACATCAGCTTTATGTGTAAATATTATTTAGCTTCCATTTATAAGTGAGAAAACACAGTATTTGGCTTTCTGTATCTGAGCAGTTTCACTTAACAGAATGGCCTCCGGTTCCAACTATGTTGCTGTGAAAGACACGACTTCATGATTTAATGTTTATGGCTAAGTAGTATTCCATTGTGGGTGTGTATGTATGTATGTCACATTTTTTTATCCAATTATCTTTTGATGGACACTTAGGTTAATTCCATGTATTCGCTATTATGAATTGTGCTGCAATAAATGCATGAGCGCAAATATCTGTTTTACATAATGATTAATTTTCCTTTTAGTAAACACCCAGTATTGAGATTGATGGATCAAAGGCTAGTTCTCTTTTTAGTTCTTTGAGAAATATCAACATTGTTTTCCATAGAAGTTGTACTACCTTACATTCTCTCCAACAGTGCATAAGCATTCCTTTTCTTTACATCTTTGCCAGCATCTACTATTTTTTGTCTTTTTAATCGCCATTCTGACTGGAATACGATGATATAATTGCTCTTTTTATAGGTGTAGAGACAGACAGATAATTTTTTTTTTCATTATAAAATGAGTACCACTGGAATGACTTCTCGGGAATGTTCCTATAAGAAAAGTAGCCATGCATTTTCCTAGGCAAGAGTTATATAAATAAACATTTTAATAAGTGCTTAGGTATCTATTGGGGTGAGACTTAGAAGGTTTTCCATTTCAGCATTTGCTGGTAAGCAGAGCTTTAGAAAAGGGATAAACTAGTTTATATAAGCACTTCTGCAACATACTGGAAGGAAAAATCTTTCTCCCAGAGTGTCAAATGTAGGGAAAGTAGGTAAAATGGACTAGGATAACCTTTGATCAACACTGATCAAGAAAAAGGAAAAAGTATTATGAAGCAAGACAGAGATTATTGTTTTAGCCATAGTAGCTACTGTTTATTGGAAAGATCTGTGTGCCATATATGGTGCTAAACGTTTTGTATTTATTAACTCACCAATAGAAGCCTCGTGCTATGCTTTCTTTTGATGTCTATGAGAATATTAGCACACAAGGAAAGTTAGGTAATATGTTGAAGGACACACAGCTAATAGCTTTCAGAGACACCACGTGAACCCAGATAAACTGGCTTCAGTCATCCTTGTTAACCCATTTGTGGTCTGCCTCTCTGCACGTTACCACGTGACTCGCTTCTGTCCTGAGCAGGCAAGAAGACAGTGAGAGTGGGCCTCGATCCTCCATGTGGTAAATTACAGACATTGTCCTAATGCAGTAGAATGAATGTGTGTACCCGGAAAGCCACGGTATTCGCCGTAGGGTCCTCCTTGTGTTGAAATGAATCTCTCAGCCCATGAAACAGGCCCTGGACTTATTTTCAAATTGATGAAGTAGGGCTGAGTAGTAGTTCCCTGGACATCTGAATACTAATGGGTACACAGAAATTCTAACCACACTGGATGGGAGGCAACATAGTTAAAGAAGGCAGAGTGAACTTCTCGGCAGCTGAAGCATGTGAGGACTTGTGCATGACAGTTTGGGAGATTACTGGAGTGAGCATCTCACTTGTACATATAGCATCATTTTACAAGCCACATAGTGCTATGCTACATAAATATTATTTTTTCCACATCCACTACCTACATGTATAAACATAAACATATGTAATAAAAATTGGATTTAACACAGTATCAGTAAAATGTGGGGTTGGTGTCAGGATGAAGATGAGTATGGCCAATTCCAGTATTGGGAAGAGTGAGGTCTGATATGGCTCTGGTCCACCTGCTGTTTGGACCCCTGCTGATCTAGAATATGCCCATCAACCTGCCGGGTCACTGGGTAACCTGACCCAGTGTTCCCTGAGTTGTGTATCTTGAGACTCCTGCTTCTTTTGCTAATTACGCTGACGCGTCTCAGAAGTCCATATGCTCTGTCATATCCTCTAGTCCAAAGGTGCATGTTCCCTGAAGTGTTATTCCAACCAGAGGCCTCCTATAAAATTAAGATGTGCTGGGCCAAGATTTATGCTCGGGATCCCACAGCTCTTTGCTAACTTCTAATTTCTGCTCTGGATTCTGGGTTGCTGTTCTCTGTGATGCCTCCCTGGAGCCCATTCTCCTCCGCACTTCCCCTAAGTCATTTCAAATGTGCCTGTTGATCAGCCATGGGCTGAATAGAAGGCATCTCTAAGGAACTTGAGTTTTCCAGAGATGAACACTGAGAAGCCAGAAAAGACCTGCTCTAGCGTTCCTTCAGACCTGTGGCTCATTTTTAACCCATCTCTGGAGTTTTTAACCATGAGAATTCAGAAAGTAGACCATTCATGTCTAACCTTCTGCCCTCTAACTTCCTTTCTCCACCAGACCTCACCTCTGTACTTGACGTAGGTAACATCTTCCTTTGTTCCTAATCAGACCTCATGGCCGGGTCCTATTATCAGAGAGGCTGCAGTGCTGCAGTGCTAAATCCAAATTTCAGAGAAGGAAACATAAATTGGGAAATATTTCAAAACTTTTAGGCACATTATTCAAATATATGGAACTATCACTAACTCTAAAATTATTCATTATGAGGCTATTCCCACATTTTGTTAAAGCAAAAGAAAAAAAAAAAAAAAATCAATGACCCAGATAGTTGGCTAATGGTACACTAAGTACTCACAGATACTAACTTCTTACTCAGTGGGCCCCAAGCTAAACATATCCCTGTTACTGCCTGACAGCTCTCACTGGTCATGTTGATGCTATGTAATAATGCCTGAACTGGTGAGACACTGAAATTTCAGGTCTGCACAAGGTAATCCTTAATACTTGGACACCTTAACATTTTGAGAGTTCAAACATTTATTAAACCTGAAGGTTGACATAGTAAGACTTCCCATCCTTAGTCTGCTAACATTAGTATGAAAGTTAAGAGTACAGTGGAAAATGCTTGTACTTTTTATTCTGAATCTGAGTCCTGGCTCCATTGATGCTGAGAGTATTGGAAGGAATTGCTTGATCTCTCTGAGTCACAGTTTCTTATCTGTGTAATAGGGCTCATAACATACACCTTATAAGACTGGATGGGGAGGTGCATAGAGAGGATGCCAAAAAAAGAAATATGCATTTTAAGAAAAGAGGGGAAAAAAGTATTAAAATTGTAATACTGAAGTCACATTTGAGTTCTGGAATTACACGATATAATATTTAAGACATCAAATGTTATCAGTATATATTACAGTTTTTCCTTTCTTAAAATGTGTATACCTTTTTTGGCAACCTCTGTATATGTGTGGATTTATATATATTATAAATAATTATGTAACATAACATAATATAATGTTATACATATGTATGTATATTTTGTAAGATAGGAAGAAGTAAGTGATATCTTACATGGGAAGTTTTCTTATTATTCCTAAAATAATTGATTGTAAAAAGTATATATTTTTATTTATCATTTTATAAGTTAGGATGATCACTTGGTACTGACAAGCAAAGTGTAAAACTGAAGGAGGAAATTGTTTGTAATGGGTTGGGTGTACCATGGTAATGCTAAATGCAGTAATGCTCTCTTCTTTTTTCTCTACTATTAAATAAAATTGAGTGAGTGAGTAAAGTTCACAGGTATGTTTCAGAAATAATTGCTTTTTATCTTGTCTTCTGCATGGAAAATCATTTTGTATAATCAAATAACAAGACTTTGATAGCAGTCAACATCAGCTGTAGACCTGTGATGCTCTTAAAACCCCATCACATAGTTTCAGTGGGACAGAGCCATAGGGCACCTGTTTGCGCAGTTCTTTCAAATTCTAATAAGGTTTTATAAAGCATATTCTAATAAAGTTTTCCAGTAAGGTTTTCTGAAGGGACTGGGAGTCCCTCCTCATTGCTTCAGCTCTGGCTCAGAGGCAAGTCTCCTCTTTCATCTTCAAACAACTTCAAAGTTTATTTTTGAAATAAAGGTTTCTTTTCCCATGGAATTTAAAGAGCTTTTCAACCTCATATGAAGGAAGGAGCTCCTGGCTTTCAGAAATGCATTTAAATAGCTGCTGATGTCTTAGTGCCTGGCTGATAGGCCTTGCTGACCTTCCAAAGCATTCCATTTTCTTTACCTTTGTTTCTTGGTCAACTTGTTGGAAGCCGAAGAAGAGCTTAGGGCGGCCTGAAAGAAGCTTTGTCTGAAATGATGAAGTGCCTAAAAGACACTGTCTTTTATTCCTTCTGCCTATGAATTATTAAGAGATTTTAAAATTAACTTTAGAAAGGAAATTAGGAAGGAAGGAAGGAACTTTCTACCTGCACACATTAATTTTGTTTACCCTAAACAGATGGCAATAGGAACTATTTTTTTTTTTTTTTTTTTTAAATTTGGAAAAGGAGTCATTATTATTTTTTTCTTTTGTACTGTTCCCAATTCTCATCCATTCAAACACGTTAATCTTTTGGAAATAGGAGTTTGCTTGCCTGGACTGGTTCTCCGCTCAGACCACATCCCCAGTGCACTAAATGACACTGAGGTGGTAAGGGACACTGGACATGGCAGCCAGTAGCCAACTCTAGGTACACCTGCCACACCCTCTAACTCTCTGGAAATGATCTTTGAAGCAAGAGATATCATTCATTTCTGGCAGTGTTATTATAGATGCTAAAAGAAATCCAATAAGACATGTCAGAGAAGCGCTGAAAACCTTCTTTGGATAAAGAAAAATTAGATCCAGGCTCTCATCACGCCCCCTCATCTTCATGTGTCCGGTTTCTATGTGCTTGCATTGTGTTCTTATCACTACACATGTGATGATGTACTGTTTGCTATTTTTTGTGACTGCATGTTTTCTTTATACAAATGGATCTTCAGCTTCTCCAGGGCCAGGTTGTCCTTTAATATCTCTTAGCCTCTTTACATTTTCATACACAGTTATCTACCTAAGAAGTGCTGTTAAATAATCACTTATATTTTTTCCTAAGTCCAAAAAGATAGTAGATGTGTCCTGAAATTCTGCTTCCATAGAAAGAAGAAAGAAACCTGTGAAAACCAACCAGTCTTTTTTGTGTGTGTGAGATGGTGAAATATCCTCTTTAAAATGTTTAGTTTTACTTGAGGCCTATTCTTTGGTATAGAAAATATGAGAAGTCATTCAAACTATTTCAAAGATTGAAATATATAAAGCCTTTATATTGCTGTTATTCTATTAAAAATAACCCAAACCTCATAATACTTCATATAAGAAATTTTATAATTAATACTGAGTATATTTTATAATTAATACAGATTATCAGTCTAGAATTTAAAAATTCATTTTAATAAATTATTTTTCTCTGTTTAAATTTGAGATTTGGGAAAAATGGACTAATGCTCAATTTTATATGATGAAGAATTGTAGAAATGAAAGGGAAAAATCCAAGTAGATAGATAATTAAATACATACATACATACATGAAATAGAAAAAGAGCGAGAAAGAGAATATAATAGTTGCTTTTGGATTTGATCATCCTCTTGGCTAAAAGCCATGACTTTACCTTAAGAGAGCTGATTTTGCACTTTGCTCTCCTTATAAGCACACGATGCTTTTGATGGATAGACATTTGTTTTGTGTAGGCAGAATGGGGACCAAAGACCCCATTTTTGGCAGGGGAGGGCACCCCCAGAAAAGGGAAAATTGAAAAGTAAGCTGAAAGAATTGAAACAAAGAAAAGTCAACTAGTTTACCTTTAAGCCAGTCATTGCTAAATTTCTTACCTGAACAAGTTTCCAGCCTTTCCTGAAACTCTTTGGTGGACGCAACTGGTTTTATGCCAACTTTTAAAAAAGAATGCGGGGTTTTGAAAAATCATAAATAGGTCTTCTTTCTCTATAGTAACACAGTTTAGTGTTCTCAAGAACTGAATATATTTTCTAATCCAATGCTTCACACAAATTCATAAACCTGAAGCTGCATATGCACTCAGATTTCCAACATCACATAGCCTCCCTGTGTGTGAATTCATTCATGTTGAAATGACTTGCCTTGATAATTTTGCACCTCTAATGGTGAGTTCAACTAGGAAGCAACCAAGGGAATGAAGGGAGACTTGCAAACAATGTGACAGTCCTTCAGAAGATAACCCCTTTCTCTTGACCACAAATTCTCTTAGCAAATATTGTCTATTTTGGCCAGTTCCAGCTCACCTCTTTTCCCTGTTAACCTATAGCCTGTAGTATTAGAGATCTATCACCTGGGAGTCTCACCACCTCTTCTGCTAGGACCAATGAAGCTGATAGATTTTTTGACTACACTGGAAGAAGATCCTGCTGGTCACAGAATTGGTCCAATTACATTAATTGTATTTCCTATACTTCTCTATACCATGAGGATAATTCTGAGGAAGTGTCAGGAGGAAAGAAAACAGGAATGTACACAACTTGCCCAGAAACATGCTTCAGAGGATAACTGTCTAGGCATCAAAAATCTCTGATGCACTAATAGAACCTGCCAGAAAGAAGCAAAATAAGTCAAGAGTTTCTCTATAGAAATGGACCAAAAGACGAGATCGGGCGTGGCTATGTTAATCATTGTGATGAAAATGTGTCAAACGGTCTATGAAGCTGGTGTATGATGCCCCATGATCATATCAATGTACACAGCTATGGTTTAATAAAAACAAACAAGCAAAAAAAAAAAACAGTAGATGCTACTTGAAATGTAAGCACCTCTGTGTACGTGGTAAATTGGCTTTACCCTAATAACTAACAGGCAAGCACTTTGGCCACAAGGTTAATGGGAATACTAGCTTCAGGGCACAAATAGCAAAGCTCTTGTCCGGTTAATAAATAAAAGGGACTGCATACAAACCTTTTGAAAGTGTGTGTCCATTCTTTAATTTTGTATGTTGCTCAGTTATGAAGAGGCAAGGAAACACAAAATCTACGTTTTAGGGATAGTGTATGGGCTCAGTGATTTTTGTTTGTTGGTTAGCTAACTTGTGTGTTTTTTGTCTTATCTAAACCTGTGAGAATATCTACGAGGATAAAAAAAAATCTCACAAGTAGGCCAGTGCAGTAGCTCACACTTGTGGTCCTAGCACTCTGGGAGGCCGAGGTGGGTGGATTGCCCTAAGCACACAAATTGGAGACCAGCCTGACCAAGAGGGAGACCACCGTGTCTAAAAATAGCTGGGTGTTGTCACAGGCACCTGTAATCCCAGTGGCTTCCAGAGGTGAGACAGCTGGATGCCCACAGCCCAAGTCTGAGGCTGCAGTGAACTATGATGCCATTCCCCTACCTGGAATCAAAGCATCTTTAAAGCCAGCTATCACCTGTCAACCTACTCCTTCCTCCACTTACATAGGTCCTGCCTTTCCAGTCAAAAGTCAAGTACACTTTTCTCATATGGACTGATGATTTTATATGTCATTTCTGCCTCCCTAAGTGTGTGAAGCCAAGCTGTGACCCAACTGTGGCAGGACCACTGCGGGACTCAGAACCAACTTCTCTAAATTTTTGTCCAGAGTTTTGGGGTTCTTTTCCATTGAAGAATCACTTATTGTCACATTCATCAGTCTGAGGGCTTTTTCTGTTACATTTTGTCTTTTTTCATTCACATTTTTGGACAGGGTGGTGGTGGTGCTCAGGGTTATCTCTGTACACTCCAATCTGGAATAAGCCAGAACTAATATATTTTATACCTGTGTTGGGATAGCTCTTACTGCTATTATCATAACCAGGACTCACAGTATTATTATTTAAAGTTTCTTTGACTTTCCACCTAAGGGGCATATAAACCTTTAAAGATATGCTTGTATTGAGGTGCCAGGAGTTTTGGTTTGGTTTGGTTTTAAATCATTTAACTGATCTTCAACCCTCACTATTTATCATCTCCCCCCACACCCAAAATAGTTGATCTCTGTGGAAGATCTCACATAGTTTATCTGTGAAGGTTTTCTGCTGACTATATCTAAGATAATGTGCACCATGCATTATTTTCCAAGATTAAAATTGTATATGTCAGTATTAGTATACTTCTTGTGTGAATATAGTGGGTCTCACAAAAGCTGATATTAAGTATCCATGGTATAGACCAGCATCTATTTCCCTCCCCCAATTGGTAGTGTCTTCATTTAAGCCATCATCGCCACCATCATCATCATAAATATGATGTATCCTTGAAAATTTGGAAATTTGCCAGGAGTAACTTGTGAATCATGCTGACATTGAATGATAGATCGCAATCTGTGAATGATCATCTAACGAGAAAGCAGTGCAAGAGGAAGAGAGGTTTTGTTTCCCTTGACATGTTATTTTTCTGATAAGCGTGTTTAGTGGCTCCATATACCCATAGATTGTCTATAGAGAGGAGACTTGGTGACCTGCCATGCCACAGCGTACTCTACTCTTTCTCTTTCCCAGAAGGGTCTCAGCTGCTGTCTTGTGATATGAGATTTATAATCTCAGAGGTGGCAAAGTCTGGTGTATAGGGGGGATATGCTAGCTTATGAGATGCAGAGTTCAAACCCCAGTGATGTGTACATTAGTAACATGAACTCTGTTGAGTCACATCACCCTCACTGAACCCATCATCGACCTGGGTTCTCTTTCTTTTCTTTTCTTTTTGCTTTCTGGTCAAGGCCTCACTCTTTTCCCCAAGCTACAGTGCTATGGCATCCTCATAGATCACTGAAACGTCAAACCTGTGGCCTTAAGTGATCCTCTATTACCAAAGGAAGAGTGTTCAGCCACCTTTCACTGTCAGCCACATGCAGCGATGGGGATTAGGCCCACCAAACAATACTTAGCTAGATGGCTGATACCGCCACACCTGCTGTGATGCTAAAACCAAGGACCCAGCTTACCTAAGGGCTAAGACAAAGACAGTCTGGCAGCAGTGTCTGGTGGCATCTAATCCAAGGTGATTTCAAACTACTAGGCACCTTTCTGTTCCCCATGAGAGGCCCGCACCATAGAGTAACCCTTCTCTCCAACTACAGTCAGACCACCATCAGAGATCTTTTACGGTAAGCTGCAGTGACAGAGATAAAAACAGGCCTGCAATTATTGAGATTATTGGAGACAATTTCCACAAAAAACATGCAGCCTGTACTCCAGTTTAAAAAACAAAACAAAACTGAGCTTATAGTCCCAGCTATTCAAGGGGCTGAGACAGGAGATTGAGCACTCCAGCCTGGGTGACAGAATTTTTTTCTCTTAAATAAACAACAAAAATATTGACATATCAGTTCAGGAGTTTAAAAATATCAACACAGGTTGGGCTCCTGTAGCTCAGTGCTTAGGGAGACAGCCACATGTTTCAGGGATGGTGGTTCAAATCAAGATTCAGCCTCCTAAACAACAACAACAACAAAACTTTTAGTATTTTTATAGTTTTGTGTCTTAAATTTAAATATTTAATCCAGTGAGAGTCTATCTTAGTTAAATGTGAAAGGTGTGGGTCTAGTTTATACTAGAAGAAAGCGCAGGGAAAACTCTTGAAGGAATTGGCCTGGGTGAATATTTTTTTAGGAGGAACCCATGGACAATTGAAGCTGCATCAAAAATACACTACTGGGACCTGATGAAAATAAAAAGCTTCTGCACAGCCAAGAACACAGTAAATACAGCAAGCAGACAGCCCTCAGAATGGGGGAAGATATTTGCAGTATATGTCTCTGTCAAAGGTTTAATAACCAGAATCCACAGGGTACTCAAATATATTAGCAAGAAAAGAACAAGTGATCCCATCTATGGCTGGACAAGGGACTTGAACAGAAACTCCTCTGAAGAAGACAGATGCCCGGCCTACAGACACATGAAAAAATGCTCATCATCCTTAA
>CAUYPK010087652.1:0-55241 GCA_963574355.1 Loris lydekkerianus | reverse complement strand
GACTTAAAGCGAAACTTCTCTAAAGAAGACAGACGCAAAATCTACAAACACATGAAAAAAAGCTCATCATCCTTAATCATCAGAGAAATGCAAATCAAAACTACTTTGAGATATCACCTAACCCCAGTAAGAGTAGCCCACATAACAAAATATTTAATACCAAAACCAGAAATGTTGGCATGGAGGTAGAGGAAAGGGCACACTTCTACACTGCTGGTGAGAATGCCCACTAATACGTTTTTTGTGTAAGGATGTTTGGAGAATACTTAGAGACCTAAAAATAGACCTGCCATTCGATCCTATAATTCCTCTACTAGGTTTATACCCTAAAGACCAAAAGTCACAATATAACAAAGACATCTGTACCACAATGTTTATTGTAGCCCCATTCATAATTGCTAAGTCATGGAAGAAGCCCAAGTGTCCAGTGACCCACGAATGGACTAGCAAATTGTGGTATATGTATACCATGGAATATTATGCAGCCTTAAAGAAAGATGGAGACTTTACCTCTTTCATGTTTACATGGGTGGAGCTGCAACATATTCTTTTTAGCAAAGTATCTCAGGAATGGAAGAAAAAGTATCCAATGTACTCAGCCCTACTATGAAGCTAAATTATAGCTTTCACATGAAGGCTAGAACCCATCTATAGCACAAGACTATGGGGAAAGGGCCAAGGAAGGGGAAGGGAGGGGGGAGGTTTCGGTGGAGGGAGGATAACAGGTGGGGCCACATCTATGGTGCATCTTAGAATGGGTACAGGTGATTGCACTAATGTACACAGCTATGATTTAACTATTAAAAATAAAAAAATAAAATAAAAAAATAAAAAAATAAAGAATTAAACAAACAAAAAAAAATCTGTTGAATGACCTCATATCAAGTATTAGGAAAATTCTAGTATGCTACTACCAGTGGGACAAGGACATGACTCTTTCATTAAGGAACACACTAGTGAAAAGCGGATATAAAACAAAAACTTAAGGAAGGTAGACAACAGCATTTCCATAAGTAGTATCCATTGTACAGACTGTAAAACAAACGCGTTGTGCTTGGGAGTAATTGGAACTAAGACGACAGGCAAAGCAATGAATCAAAACGATAAGGAAGACAAACTATGATAGACCAGATTACAGCAATTGATCATCCTTCCAAATAATCCAAAAACATTAATCTAAGGCAAAGGACCAAGATGAATATTTATCAACTTAACAATAAAAAGAATATTTTTAGCTATTAAATCTCACAACATATACATTTGGAAATAAACTAAGAGAAGTGAGGATAAGTTGAAACCATGGACAAGAGACTTGAGAAACAAACTATAACTGATGGTAAATTAGGGTGTACTTTAAAATGACTAAAAGAATCAAACTGGAATGTTCTTAACACAAAGAAAAATAAATACCTGAGGTATCAGCCTGATTTGATTAATTTACATTCTATACCTGTTTCAAAACATCAGAGGTACCCTTATAAACATATACAACTCTTATGTACAAAAAATATTTGTAACATTCTTAAAAAGAGACTTGAAGAAATAGACAAAAGTGGGAAAAATTTAAAGAGGAAAGAAAAATAGGCAAGCAGAAAGGGAAGAAGAGAAGTAAAAAAGAAAAGGAAGGCGCCACTTCCAAAATTCCAATCTGTGTCCCAGAAACCCAGAGTTAGAACCTGTATTAACAGGAAAACATTTTAAATGGTTATAGATCCAAAGTCTTTCTAATCCCATTTGATATCTGACATAAATGCCCAGCAACATGTATATTAGTTTTATTTTGAAAAAATACAGTGACTTATGAAGTCAGGTCTTTGGGCTTCATATGCCTTTATTTCTCATCCCCTTTGCTTTTTTTCCCTAACAGATTACTTGAGAAGACTTTTCTATTGTTTTCTCCCCATTATACTCTCTCTGCAGCATTACCCTGGACTCTGTCTCAAAGACCTAGCAGTGGTAATAGATAAAACGTTCCTTGTACTAACATGAATATTTAGACACAGTTCAGCTCAAATAATCACACACTTATGGAAAATAACAATGAATTACTTAGAAACTATCAGAGTTACAAATAGTTCAAACACATTTAGTGGAAAATCAGTTACTATAATAACAAAATACAAAATACAAAATATTTACAAAAGGTAAGGATATTACTTGGCATGACTAAGCTTTATCTCTGAAACAAATGATATGAAAATCCAACTACTTCGCCAAACTGAATTCATCTATTTCATTAATATTCTATGACTCATGGCTCTTCTGCAGAATATAACCATTTACTGATATTAAATTTTGATTATTCCTGTACTTAACGCTACTTTTTCTACGAAAAACAATGCCGGTATTTCTAAGCCTCTTGAAAAGCCATTTTTTAAAAAAGAAAGAAATCAAGAGGCATGAAGTAATTTTTTAAGTTCCATCACAGTTGACCAAATTTAAAAATCCACCTTAATCAGCTTAATTAAAGGAAGGAATCCCAGTTCTTACCATTTGATCCATGTAAGAGGCAAAACACCAGAAGGCATCCACTTCATTCTCCATCACATACAAAAGAGGGGAAAGTAAGTCACTCATTCCTTGTACATAACCTAAAAAGAATGGGAAAAAAAGTCTACTGACAATCTAAGCTTTATGTATCCTTTTGTGCATATCACGACCATTCCACTTAAAATTATATGTATTTCCTTTAGATTCAGAAACTGGCAAATACCAATGTTCACCAAGAAAAGAACACGAAGGAGTAGGAAGTCTTGTAATGAGGTGAGAGAGATGCTTCAGATGGAGATGTCGGGCAGATACGTAGCTTCTGTTCCATGTCTTAGTGTATATAATCACTACAAAAAATGTAATTTAAAAAAGTGTGCAAACACATCATGAGAAAGAAGACAGATAAAGAGAGAACCCTGGAGAATACCAAATGTTAAGATACATGCTCAAAGGGAGATCTGAGAAGGAGCAGTCACAGAAGGGAAAAAATCCAGGAAGAAGAATGCTGCAAAGATCAAGAGGAAGAAAGCCAGAGTGTTCAACAGTGCCAGACCACTACGAAAAGCCAAGTAAAATAAGAGCTGCAAGGGGTCCATGCTCCTTAGCAGTCAGGCTGCTGGTGACCCAGACAAAAGTGGTCACCCACACAGTTATGAGCTTCTCCCGAACAGCCACTGCCTCCTTTCTTGTCACTCTCAACCAGTGCTAACACCTGGGTTTAATCCCATCAGTATTTTGTACCTAACACATTTTACTACCTTTCTCTAGATGTTATTTTAATTTCTCACCCGTGACATTAACTATAGCCCTTGATTGAAAGAAAAATTGGGAAGTTAAGGAATCAGATGCCTCACTTAAAAAGTGTCAGTTTTTCTCTTCACCTGAATATGCCAAGTTACTTGTCCCCTTTATAAAACCCTCAATTTCCTTGTTTTACAATGCCAGTTAAGACTTAAAAACAGATTTTTGAACCAAGAAAGGGACAACAGCTTATACTAAGCCTTTTTGCTTACATATTATCAATCCACTTTGGTAACTTTTATATATTTATTAAAATTACATACTTTTCAATGGGTAGCTTGGGAAGTCTGTGGAAATATAGTATGTCCTTTCTAACGCTTACATTTTATTCAACAAAATCCATCTGCACTGAATCTATTTAAGCTATATTTAGAAAGGAAAGGCAATAGTAGTATTAGAAATGATACACAGTTATACATCACTCTGCCAGTTTTGGAAGAAAACTTTAAAAAGTTTCCTATTATCAGAACTTTCCTAGCTGGCACTGACACCGTGAAATTAATGACAGATCTAGAGCCTAAAAACAGACATGACAGAATCTAATCTGAATTCAACAAAGGACAAAAAGAACCTTACTGGGTCTTACTGCATCTGGTCTATGTCAAGTACAGTGGAACCTCTGGAAGTTGACCACCCAAGGGACTGTGACAAACTGGCCAACATCCAGAGGTGGTCAGTGTAGGGAGGTGGCAACTATGGAGAGTCTACTGTATTTCAAATTGTACTATTCAAAAGATTCACAAAATTTCTCCTCTGGAGAAAGTGCTGTATTATTAAGTTATAATAATTAAAAATTCCTAAAAAGCCAATTTAATACTTTTAAGTCTTCAATTTCCATATAGAATCACTACCACCTCAGTTAAGTCTTAGCTGAAGCAAGTAGTCAAATACATCTTCATGTTCTGGTTGCTTTTAATCTTATTTTATACATGATGTTCTTTGGGGTAGGTCCTGGGTTGCGAGGGTGGAATTAATGTACAAATTCCTTTTAATTAAGAAAAGGTTAAAGCTGTTTAATCAGCATTCAGTGACCTCAGATTCTGCACTGGTGTCGGCTGATGCACATCTCAATCAGCACAACTATAATTTCTAAAATAACTACCTAAAATTACCTGCATAGCAAATTTCAGTGGAAGATGTAAGAAATGAACTCCTTATAATCCTAGTGTATATTTTTTCTTATACTAAAAAGAAAAATTTAATCTACACATAGGTCAGTTTTCCAGGTCACTAAAGCTTATCCCTTAGAGTATCAAATTAGAAAAAAACTGGGGGTTGGAAATCATTTTTAAAAAACATTAGACATTCTCTTGCCTTCTTACACACCATATTGTGAGTATAATTTAACTTTTTTTTTATTATTATTATTTAGGAACATCTTTATGAACATACACTCTAAAAAAAGAAGACACAGTTGGGTGGCACCTGTGGCTCAAAGGAGTAGGGCACGGGCCCCATACACCAGAGGTGGTGGGTTCAAACCCAGCCCCAGCCAAAAACTGCAAAAAAAAAAAAAAAAAAAAAAGGCACGGCCCACAGAAACTTCCTGGAGGCCTTCACACTCACAAAGAATCAATCATCCTTAAGATGTCCCACCACTCTTGATAATTTTTGTCTCCTTCCTCACCATTGAGACTGTATTCAATGCAAATGCACCTGCCTCTCATCTACAGGTTAAGAAGCCTATAGCTCTCCAAGGCAGCATCGCCAATTAAAGAGAGTAGATTTACAGCCCAGGTCATTGCGCTGTGAGTGAAGAACAAGAAATGAATGCCACTGCTTTCATAAAAAGTACCTCAGCTTCTCATAGGGCCAGAGTTACTCTATCAGTGGAGACTTTGACTATGTTTCAAACAACTGAAGTACCTGAATGGACCTGTAATCCAAGGTTCATTTACTGTGTTGAGTGTTTGGAAATGGCAGGTTATCTAGACCGCTATAATAACCTTCAGCATTCAGGAACTCCAGCCTGCTACAGAGTATGTGTGAATTCCTAATTCAAAATTACCACCTGAGAATGGGGCACTGCCTTGTCCTATCCCCTGCAGTGGAAAGGTGAGAATGCTAGCCTGCAAAAGAGACCTGGGTCTCTACTCCCAGACCAATTATTCACTACTTGTGTAATCTTCTGTCACTCTCTGAATCAAAATAACTTTCCCCTCATAAGGTAAGAATTATTTCCCCACTTCTTCAAAAGGCTGTTACTAGAATGAAAATAAAAATCTTTGTAACCTAAAAAGCACTTTACCAATATTTTTCCAATGATCCAATTTGAAGCGCACTATAAGTGTGATCGAGAGGGCTGGTGACCAAATACCAACTTCACAGAACAAACCCCTTTATGAAACGGATTTGCTCTATAAAGTTTAGATTCAGTCAAAAGGCCGCACTCAAGGATCCAGAAGACCACCACATGTGGCCCCCCCCAAGGTTCCTCTGACTTACATAGGAAGCCAGGAAGAATTTACATAGACAAAAACAAGGAAGAAAGTGGACCTGTAATCCAAGATTCATTTAATGTGTTCAATGTTCAGTCACCTTCTCCTGAAGATGTCTTAATCTCCACTAAAGTAATCTGAAAAACTTCTATTTCTACTGTGCTCTAGTGGGGAGCCACTTGCTTGGCAGGTAACTGAGAAACGTTTCTATTATTTATACTTATTTAAAGGTTAATGGTTAGAGAATTTGTTGGTCCTTCAAAGAAACAGCTCAGCTCTCTTGCCTCTTAGTAACCCTTCCCCATGCCATTTCCCCATGTCATTCCCAGCACCAGTCCTTATAAGGCATTCTTGGTAGGAAAAACCTATCAAGAAAAAAGATTAGGTTCTGCATCCCTACAAAATTGTCTGTGTTTCTTGTATAAGATTTCAAATCAATATTTTTCTTCAGAAAATTTTCAAAGCATACCAAATAATGGTTCTAATGTTTCAGTAATTTTTTCTAAGGCACTCCTAGGCTCAAAGAAATAACTAATAGCTCCATTTATGTATATTAGGCAGTTAGGTCCAAACAACTTAATAACTACTTACGTCCTATGAATTTAACACCTGTTGAGCACTACACTTCTCAAACCTTGAAATTCAAATAGATACCACCATCCTCATTTCCTATTTCTCATTCATTTTTATACAGTATTTGCATATCACAGCAAGGCAAAAAACTCAACTTTGGAAAGATACGACTTCATCTAAAGGCATGGAGTGATCTAATCCTAAAACCTTTAACTATTTCAACAAGCAGTCAGTAGACTATCCTACAGATATTGCTACCATTCCTTCAAGAATTAAAATACCCCACACGCCCCTGTGAGTTTGCTGCAGCATCCCAGGGATCCCTGGCTGGGAGCAACAGAGCGACATTTCCAGTCCCCTATAAAAGTAGGTCACAGAGTTATTATCTATGTCTAACTTGTCAATAAATTTAAATTCTAAAGCAAATATGTGTATATTTAAATCTTTCAATATTAGGACTTTACCTAATTTAAACAACAAGTGAACCTACCTAAATCAAAATCATACATACAGTAGGTCATCAGAATGTCATGAAGCAAGATCAACCCTGGATTATCTTGGCCTTCATAAAACTTGTTTGTTCGATCTGTTCTGTTAACATCTTTTTCTGAAAAGGAAAATCATCATGTATTTGACAGTCTTTCAAAAAACAAATTCTTGTGAAGTTCACACCTTATAAGTACAGAATTATTTTTCTTGCCATTAATTTATCTTGTCAAGCTTTATTTATTTAATGAAAGAAAACATTCATCAAATTCCTTTTCAAACATGCAATAAAGTAGTATGTGAAATATTTTCCAAAAACTGGTCCACTTCCTCATAGGCAGATTTTAAAATATTCTTTGTTTTCTAAACATAGAAACCTTCTATTCGCATAGTAGGAAACACTTTCAATGAATTAAAAGCAATACTAAAAAAAAAAAAAAAAAAAAAAAAGCAATACTAAGTAACAATTCACATTAGTTAGTGATAAAAATGCCAATCACTAATGCATGTGATGGACAGTAGCAGTACTTGAAAAGAGCAATAAAAAAAGTTACTACTCAATCATAATCAAAGATACTTGTTTCTTTCGCAATTACTTCATTCACTGTAAGAAGTACTGTCAACTTCTTCATTTTCCATAATCATCTTTAAGAAAAATTACTTCCCTATTTCACTTACACACCACTGATATTAGATATCATAAGCCACTTACCCACACTTTGCTAAAAATAACTCCACAATGTTAAAAACAAATTTGGAAACATGAGCATGAATGTGTTCAAAGTAGTATTGACAATTCAATTCCTAAATACTGAGGTCTGCTAAGGGCACACTTTACCAAATACCTCAGTAAATTAGGAAGAAATAACCTTTTATTTATTTTTTCTTTTTTTGTGATAGAGTCTCACTCTTTCACCTAGGGTAGAATGCTGTGGCATCATCATAGCTTGTGAGTTCAAGCAGTCCTCCTGCCTCAGCCTCCCAAGTACCTGGGACTGCAGATGGGGCCACCACAGCCAGCTAGTTTTTCTATTTTTAGTAGAGATAAGGTCTGGGCCTTACTCATGCTCAGGCTGATCCTGATCTCCTAAGCTCAAATAATCCACCCACCTCGACCTACCAGAGTGTTGGGATTGTTACAGGCTTGAGCCACTGGGCTCTTTCACTTAAAGAAACAGAAAATGATTAATTTTCACTATAATCAATTCTCTTTAAAATCTATAACTGCCTTCATCCTTATTAAACTTAAGTTTGTAAACTCTTTACAAAGAGATGATAATATTAAAGATGACATAAGGCCAGACATAGTGGCTCACACCTGTAATCCAGCACTCTAGGACGCTGAGGGGGGTGGACTGCCTGAGCTCATGGGTTCAAGAACAGCCTGAGCAAGAGCAAGACCCACCTCTAAAAACAGCCAAGCGTTATGGCAGGGCCTATAGTCCCAGCTACCAAAAAGGCTAACGAAAGAAGATCACTTGAGACCAAGAGTTTGAAGTTTCTGTGAGCTGCAACACCGCCATGGCATTCTACCAAGGGCAACAAAGTGAGACTTTGTTTCAAAAAAAAAAAAAAAAATGACATAGGGCCACTCACAGTGGCTCACACCTGTAATCCCAGCACTCTGGGAGGCCAAGGCAGGTGGATTGCATGAGTTCAGGAGTTCAAGACCAGCCTGAGCAGGAGCGAGACTCTGGCTCTAAAACAGCCAGGCATTTTGCGGGCACCTGTAGTCCCAGCCTTGAGCCCAAGAGTGAAAGACTATCACACAGTTCACAGTAAGGCTGCTGTGAGCTGTGATGCCAGGGCACTCTACCCAGGGTGACAGTCTTACTAAAAAAGTAAGTTCACAGTAAGGCTGCTGTGAGCTGTGATGGCAGAGAACTCTACCCAGTAAGACTCTGTCTCAAATAAATAAATAAATAAATAAATAAATAAATAAATAAATAAATAAATAAGTTTTGAGTCTAGCATATGTAAGGGCATTTTAAAAATACATTAAAACAATGGCCTAGGCTCTGCCCCTGTAGCACAGTGGTTATGGCGCCAGCCACATGCACCTAGGGTGGCAGGTGCGAGCCTGGCCCAGGCCAGCTAAACAACAATGACAACTGCAACAACAACAACAACAACAACAAAAAAAAAAAAAATAGCTGAGCATAGTCCCAGCTACTTGGGAAGCTGAGGCAAGAGAATCACTTAAGTTCAAGAGTCTGAGGTTGTTGTAAGCTGTGATGCCACAGTACTCTACCCAGGGTGACAAAGTGAAACTCAAAAAAAAAAAAACAAACAAAAAAAAACAATGGTCTAACTTCCTATACATTTCTTACATCTATTTTTTTTTTTAAAAAAAAAAGCAAGTGGATACATTCCTCAAACAAGAAAAAGCAATACCAAAAACTATCCTGCTATAAATATAATTTTTCAATTAAAAATGTCAAAATGTTTCAATCTCATTTCATAACTGATAAAGAGGTACTTAATTTTTTTATTAACTCAATATAATTTACAGTCATGATGCAAATATAGAATATCTGCTTTAACAGGTGCTTTCAATACAGTAACAAGTTATCTGCACCCACATGAACTACCAGTACTTCTTCTTGCATAGATATTTAGTAATGACAAGCCAAGCAGAAAACAGAAAAAGGATCAAAAATAATATTTAAAAAGGAGATTTTGTAATGTATTTCTAGAAAGAAAGGGGGTGCCTGAGTTTAAAAAGAAAAAAATAGTCCTAGTTAAATACAGCTCTCCACCTAACTGGATGAGCTTAGAGAGCTGAAGAACCCCCAGCACGCTGACCGGCTCCACTGTCTATTCACTGCCCTCCTCCCCTCGAGGGAGCCGAACGCTGCCTGGCTTGTGCTCTACTTCTGTCCAGTCACTCCTCCTGTTCATGCAACTATTTCACATCTAATTCCCATCTCCTTTCTCTTCAAGCCTCCATCTCTTCCCACATCCCGGCTCTCAGACAAGGACCCTGCTTCCTATTTCTGAGAAAACAGAAACCACCTACATAGAACTTGCACAGGCTCCCACCATTCTAACCACATAACTATATTTGAGTTATCTGAGAAGTCTCCCTTCTCTCTTATCATTAGAAATGAGCTCCGATGATCACCGCTAAGACCAGCTCTTCCTCTCGTTCATGAGGTCCATCATCAAGTGACTATCCAAGGGCTCTCGTAATTCTTACCCCCCCACCCCCAGTTTCATCAGTTTTTCCTATTGGACTATTCCTATCGCATTCATACTATCATTCCTTTCATCATCATAAAAACTCTCTGAACCCTACTTTCCCCTCTACCTGCTGTCTCGTTTTCCATGTGTGTAGAGCACAATTCCTTGAAAGAGCTGTATGTACTGTCTCCAAGTCCTCTTCTTCCATTCTCTCTTGAATTCACTCCAATCAGGTCATCACACCCACCAACCCACCAAAATCTCCTGTGATTCCCTTCCTGCTCTAGGTAACGGTCCATTTGGTTGGCATTTTGACATCGCAACCACCGTTTCTTCCCTTGTCTTTTAGAGTACAAAACACTCATGTTTTTCCCTTTTTCCCTCTGGCTCTTTTCTCAATCACCTTTTCTGATTTCACCTTTTTCCTACTTAAAAACTAAACTGTTTTTATGTTTTAAACTAACTCAGTTCTTGGGCCTCTTCTTTTATAACTGTATTATTTCACCGAGTTTCATCCCGTCTACATTGATGACCTCTAAATTTATCTCCATCTGCTACCTCTCCTCTGAATTCCAGCCCTAAATACCCAGCTCTACTCTACATATTAACTTGTAGACTTCCAGGAGGCATCTCAAAATTAATGTCCAAACATTCCCTTCTAAACTTGTTTCTCTCATAGTTTCGTCCATTTAGTAATAAACAACTTCAACTCCATTCCTCCATTTGCTCACCCTAAAAACCTGGGATTTATCCTTAAGCTCTGTTTCCCTTATTCAACACTGATACATCAGTTAAGCCTTCAAAATACCATACATATGGAAACCAACATTCCTATCTCCCATCCAGCTCACTACACAACCTACCCAGACTGACTTCATTCACACTGGTCTGCTCTCCTTAAATATGCAGAGGCCTTGAGGCAGAAAAAAGTCTATAATTCACCCAGAGCACCCCTCGCCCAGATAGTTGCATAGCATATAACCTCTGCTTCTTCAAGCCTACATTCAAATCTCATCTATTCAACTTCTGGCCCCCTTGGATAAAGCAACCATCATCTGTCCCCTGAATTGCAGCAGTAGCTTCCAACGGTCTTCTTCTTTGCTTCTGATACAGGACTCCACCACTCAAAGCTAGACAGGGAGCCTGCCATTCTCTAAGCCCAGGTGAGCCCAGACGTCAGACCCCCATTTCCAGGCAGAAGCAGACTGCCTTTTTTGGAACACACCCTCTGGGCTCTGGTAAGATCATGAACACAGCAGCCTGAGATGGTCCTTTGAGTGGTTCCACCTTGAGTAGGAGCACACACTCTGATCCCTTCTCAGAAACAAAGACTGCAAATGGACCTGATAACCTCACCCTAGTGGAGGAGGAACTGCATTCATTCATTTGTTAATGCACCCACTAACTTTCAAAAGATATTTTTCCATCTACCAACTGCTGGCCACATGAAATTCTCTAGACCTAAGACCCCTAGATAAAGAGCCCACCTGGAGACTCCCGAGAGAGTTCTTCAGTTCTTTCCCCCTTCCAGAAGCTCTGGTGCTTTTTACTTGTATATTCTTTTCTAATTTCTAATAAAATCCTACCTTACCCCTGATCTGTGGTCCATGGATTCATTCTTCGAATCCCCAAGACCAAGGACCTAATGAGCAAAATTCTGGTATCATTTCTACCTTTTCCCTTGTACAACTATTTCCCAGACAGCAAAGTGACTTATTACCACACAGCTCAGATCAGACCGCTCTGCTGCTCACCTCCTCCACAGGCTTCCTGTCTCTCTCTGAGTAAAGGCCGAATCTTCACAACAGCCTACAAGAGCTCCGTGTGATCTGCATCTAATCTCCACCACTCCCTCTCTGACCTCATCAGCTTCTATTCAAAACTAACTTCCACTACTATGCAAAGCTATCATAAGCTAGTACAAAGAAACTGTAATAAAGTACTTAAGAATATTAGAACTGGGCTCTGCACATTTAGCAACCACATGACCTTGCATGATTTCATTAAGCTCTCAATGCTTCAGTTTTCTCATCTGTAAAATGAAGATTCTGAACTAAAACTTGTCCAGTAAACACATATAGCACTAACTAACTATGCATCCTTTAAGAAGTTAACTAACCTGGTCTTTATTGTAAGAGTTAGACAACACAATACTATTTGGCAAAAAGTCTAATTTTTTTTTAAACAGGGTCTCACTCTGTCACCCAGGGGTAGAGCGCTGGAGCATCATCAAAGCTCACAGCAAACTCAAACTCCTGGGCTCCAGCAATCCTCGTGCCTCAGCTTCACACATAGCTGGGACTCCAGGGGCCCTCCATAATGCCCAGCTAGGTTTTTCTATGTTAGAAGAGACAGGCTCTCACTCTTGCTCAGGCTGATCTCGAACTCCTGACCTCTGGCAATCCACCCACTTTGAACTCCCAGAGTGCTAGGATTATAGGTGTGAGCCACCACACTCAGCCAAGTCTAATTTTTTTATGATAAAATTCTATCAAGCATTTTTTTTCTCCTTAAAGAATAGTTATTTCCAGGGGAAACAGTTATTTTATTTTGAAATATTAAAAAAAATTTACTGTCTAGAGTCATTTAATTTGAAAAATGAAGTATATGCATATTTAGGAAAGGTCTAATTGAGGGATACAAACCAAAGCCCATTGACCAGAATTATCTCTGGGTAACAGAAATAAAATTAATCTTTATTTTCTTCTTTTTGCTCATCTATAGTTCCTAATTATTCTATAATAAATACAAATTGCTTTTACAATAAGAAATAAAATAATGAAAGCTTTTACAAATGAAATTAACACAAGCAAATAGAGTTAAGCAATTTTTTAAAAATCATATTTTAGAACCAAAAGTTGAATATTTGGATCCTTACACTTACTGAATTCGTAAGCCTTTTTGAAGAGGAATTACCAAGAACACAAAACACACATCACAGTGCACATTCTAACTATGATCTGCTTTTTGAATGCTAACACTGTAGCATGTATCTCCACTTCTTTAACCTTAACAAAACGTCAACGGAAACCCCTCTCTTGCATTTCCCAAGTTGTTAAGAAAAAATTACCGATAAGACTTCTATAATCTCTTAGCCTCGAATTTCTCTTCTCTTGTTCCTCGCTGACAGATTTCCACTGTAGTTTCATCCTGAAGTATTCATCACTATAGAAAACAATTTGATACCAAAAAACACTATTTGAAAACTTTATTTTTGTTTGTTTGTTTTTGGCCAGGGCTGGGTTTTAACCCGCCACCTCTGGCATATGGGCCCCATGCCCTACCCCTTTGAGCCACAGGTGCCACCAGAAAACTTTATTTTTAATATTGTTTAATTGGCTTTTTCGATAAACAGTATAGCAAAGCATTATGATATTTATAAACATAATAGTGAAATGTTTAAAGTTGTAACAAATGAGTAAAAATAAAGGGGAAAAAATTACCTGATACAGAGTTTATGTTGATAAGCTTTACCAGAATAATTTTAGCTATGCTTTTACACATACCAAATACCTCAGTCCTTTAAATCATATTAAAAAAATTATCTGAGTCATTATAATTTAACCAGTAAATCCTCTGAATAATTATAAATACAAATCTAAATGACTTCTTTACACAGTCAATGTGGGGGTGGGGGGACCAGGAACTAAACCCCGCCCATGTTTTGTTCTGCTGCCACACACAAATGTACAAAAAAATCCATCAGGATGGGCCAGTCCCTGATTCCCCCAGGCCCTTTAGGATGTGACATTATAGTTCCATTTTCCAACAAGTTCATTGCAGAAATTTGTCGACACAAAAAAATGCCTTAGATTAGAAGGACTGGTAAACTAGCTGGAAAGGATTCTACATATCCACAAACTGACGGAGAGCGGCTTTAAATCAAAAGCCCTAGAGCACGAACTGGGAACAAGATAAACAAAACAACTAACCTAGAAGGCTAATCTGTTTCTTTTTAAGTTTTAGAAATAACTTAAAATAGAAATATTCTTCCAAAGAAGAACGAAGGATACCAGTTTATAAGAGCACCAGGAAAATAATTCAAAGGCAATTTCTAGCAAATAAACCTCTTATGAGCCAATTTTATAACTTCACAATAAACTGTAAAAATGAGTCAAGATGAATAAAATATTTTTAAATGTATGTCTAGTTATCTTTCAAATATGCAAAAGACTTGTATAAAGGAACTGGAGTTCTAACCATCTTTTTATGTACTCATCAACATCACTCCAACAAAGTCCTTCTAACAAGTGTTTCTGGTTTGAAAAAATTACAATGCTCATAATTTTAAATTACAATGATAAAAATAAAATTATTTTCCCACTCCCTGGTCTATTATAAATCCTCATCTAAAAACCCTATACTAATTCACATGGGCAGGTTATTTGAACTTCTTTGAACACACAACAGACTAATACTCACGTTTTTTGTTTTTGTAACTGAATTCTTTCCTCCTTAGTACTGTCCCAAGGAAAATAACCCAGAAGAAATTTCCACACTTGCTTTCTCAACGCATGACTAAGTCCCTAAAGAAAATGTGCATATTAAACACATTAATAAAAAGATGCAATGCTGTACGTTCACAAAACCTACTTATAAACGGAAAACTACTATTTAAGGGGTAGTGAATTGAGTGAATACTATCTTGTTTTTTACTTCTAGATTCTAAAGATATATGCAGCTGCCAGAAATCTTAAATAATACAGAGTATACAATAGATCACACAGCAGACAATGGGACTGAAAGATGAAGCTTTTCTTGATTCCTTTGGTCCTTAAAAAGTACAGGGCACACTTTATGAGTGAAGGGCACACTTACAATTTTGACTTAAAATATACAAAAGTAAACTATGCAACTGAACATGCGTACCACTGTAGTAATATGAAATTTTTAAAAGAATTAAAAGCTTTCAAAAAATGAAGAATAAAAGAGAGAGCCAATCTTTTTTTTTTTCTTTCTTTCTTTTTTTTTTTTTTGAGACAAAGAGTCTCACTTTGTCGCCCTCAAAAGAGTGTGGCAAGGTGTCATAGCTCACAGCAACCTCAAACTCATGGGCTCAAGTGAGCCTCTTGCCTCAGCCTCCCAAGTAGCTGGAACTATAGGCACCTGCCACAATGCCCAGCTATTTTTAGAAACGGGGTCTCACTCTTTCTCAGGCTGGTCTCCAATTCCTGAGCCCTGGTGGCAATCCACCCACCTCGGCCTCCCTGAGTGCTAGGATTACAGGCGTGAGCCACCATGCCGGGCCTAAGATAGCATAATTCTGAAATCAGAAGTCTACAGGTTCCCCACCACTGCCAAGGGTATCACACTACCTAATCCCCCCAAGAGCATCATGAACACTTCACTCTGTCCCACTCAATCCAGGAATTTTAAGGCACATTCATCAAAAAAGTTCATTCTTCCTGCAATAAAAACCAACCACAGCAACAAACCTGAATACTAGCAATTGATAATACAATTCATATCAGAGTGTTTAAATTACCCCTCTAAATATCATCTGCTTCATATTATCTACATTTAAAATTCTTCCTTCGGAATCAACGTTCTTCATCCATTCTTCTACTGATACTGGCTCTCTCCTTTGAACAACAGGTCTTTCTCCCAAATCAATCTAAAATAAGAAGATAAACAGTAACAAGTACATTTTTAACCAGTGAAACAAAACCAATATGTATAGACACTAAATCTAAAATGCTTTTTTTTGAGACAGAGTCTTATTTTGTTGTCCTTGGTAAAGTGGCATCATAGCTCACAGCAGCCTCAAACTCTTTAGGGTCAAGTGATCCTCCATCAGCCTCCCCAGTAGCTGTGACTACAGGCGCCCACCACAATGCCCAGGTATTTTTTAAAGACGAGGTCTTGCTTTTGCTCAGACTGCTCTCGAACTCCTGACTTCACAAGCAATCCACCAGCCTCCCAAAGTGCTATGATTGCAGATATGAGCCATTGAACACACAACTGGGTTACAAATTCATTGACAGGAAATCCCACAGACTAAAAACAATTGTTGACGAGGCACAGTGGCTGACACCTGTAATACTTGGACTTTAGAAGGCTGAGGTAAGAGGATCAGTTAAGACTGGGGGTTCAAGACCAGTCTAAGCAACAGAGAGAGAGAGCACTCGTGTCAAAAATAAAATTTTAAAAAAAATTTAAGGTTTTTTGCTGTTTTAGGTTCAATTACGTTAAGTACAGAAAATTCAACATATAAATTCCATAAGAAACCTTCAAACCAAATGGCATGCTGCATTATTTAAAAAGAGAATATATAATTATTCCATTGATCATATACTAAAATTAGCTTTTCTTCCAAACTAAAGTTTATAATTCTCAGAATTGATTCATGACCCATTAGCTCTACTTGGCATTTTCTACAGTTTTTTAACTCAATTAACAGATGCTTATAGTTTAAAAATACCATTTGCAAGATAAACAATTTAGTTAAGTACTAGAATTTAGATCCTTACAATTTTCTAACTACGTGCAAGCCTAGAATTGTAGCAAATTCAAAAGTTTGGTTGAACATATGTAGATTTACCATAATTCAAGGCCAAAACCCATCTCACTTCAAAATGTAAAGATTCGCTTAAGAATGAAGGCCCTATGGTAGGGTCCTGACCAGCTGGCCCTGACGTCTGTGCTGAGCAAACAGGCAAATAAGCAACAGAAACGAGGCTCATGCTTCACTCACAGCGATGCACTAAATGAAACAAACAACCTGTTCACTATTATCAGAAGGTAATCAAAGAAAAGAAATCCAATATTAATAGGGAAATTATAAGATGGAGAACAAATCAAGAATTTGGTGGCAGGACAAGCATTAATTGTCAGATATTATTATTAGTTAGTAAAAAGCTATAAAAATGGATTATGGGAAAGAAGTAGATAGCACTAAAAATGAATTTCGATAGTGCTCAACACATGTCCTCCCGTTAAAACATCAGAACTGTATTAATATAAACCTCTACTCACTCTTGTGATGACTTCAAATCCTGGCTCTTCTTGCTGATTTATCTTTAGACCTGGAATGGCATCACTAAGGAAGTCTGCCATTTCTGAAGGTGGTCGTTGATGTGTGGAGGGATCGCTGCCTCTCAAACTATCAAAAATGTAGTTTGTGACTTTGGAAAATCCTACCATAGTTGCTGTATAAGGATCCTTTTTAATTTTCTATGTAATAAAAAGAAAAATATAAGCATCGTTAATTCAAATAAAGAATAAAAATACTTTCATCATTGGCAATAAAGCAAAGTTTTTTAAAAGGGGAGAAATCAGAACTAAAACAGTGTTCTAAGATTATCTTAAAAATTTATTTTCTTTCTTGGAAGACAAATTTAAGTTTTCTAAGCCAACCTTTTCATTTGGTTAAAATAGCGTAATAAATAGCAAGTTGATGCTACTGATTGAGTTGCAGATAAGCAAATGATTTGCAGGCTTCATTCAATCTGCATACATCAGAAATATATGCAGTGCTTACTTTCCAGTGGTGAATGGCCCACAACAGCTTCCTTCTGTCTAGCAGTCCTGCCTTCACAAAAAAAAAAAAAAATATCTCTTGAAATATACACTACCACACTAGTCTAACACAAAACATCTAATGGCTAAATTTAAAAACTCATGATATGTAAATACTGCCTGACATGTTAATTTAATTATACAAATAGTAAATCATGCTAACAAGAATAATTTGCTCTGAAACAGTGTTGTCCTAGAAAACCGCAAAAGATTTTTCTACTGTTACATCCCAGGGTTACTTCTTGAAGCCCAAACTGCTTGTTCTTTCATATTTAGCAAATATAGTTTATTAAATAACTGATTATTTGACAATGAGGAAAAGGGTCCCTCATTTTCTATTTTAAACTTTTTAACTCTTGTCCTTCTTCCTTTATCTTTTTAATCTCTACATATTTAAAACCAAGAAGAGAATAGCTAAGACATAATAAGACCTCAAGCACTTGTTAAATGAATCAACAAATTTACAAAGTAAAAATAAATTTCATTTCTGTATGTGTTGTGTGCATATTTTTAGCCAAATACAAGAACATACTCAAATACTTTTAGGGGAATTAGATTATCATGACTCAAAACAACTTATAATTCAAATAATATTTTTGCCTGAACTGATCATTAATTAATGCAAAGTGGCTTACCCTGTGACCTAATCAATGAAATCTGTGATAATAAAAATCTACTGATGTCCAATTTCAATACAATAAAGGGAAAAATTGCCATAAGAGTAACTGAGAACCAAGGAAGCTTCTGGAGTCTTGCAAATAATATGGGACATAGTTCTATAAAATTATAGAAAATAATTCCATGAAGGTTCCACACATAGACACCTACCTCATTCTGTGTACTCTAAGAAGATGAAAGGTAGGGGGTATGTAAAATGGAGTTAGATTAATAGATAAATACAGGTTAGATTTAAGAAACATACTTGTATTAAACCATATGCAGGTTCATCAAGAAGATTTTCAAATGACTGTGAAAGACTCTTATTCTGACAATTCACAAGAAGTGTTCTTTTATCCTGTGAAGATCTGTAATTAAAAAAAATGATGTATAGAAAATACTACCACACTGCATCAATTACTACCTGAATGAGTACTAATACAGAGTTTATTTTCCACACCAAAAAAACAATTTTAATATCTAGTTCTAGAAAAGTCCCCCATGAATACGATATAAGTATTTGGTAACTTTCAAAAATGACCTTCATATCTACATGAAACATACAAAATTAACAGACACTAAACAAATTTTACATAACAAATACAAAATATGAAGTATGTTTATTCCAGATAAAGCCAATAGGACTTAGCTCTAATGAACCCAAATTCTTGATCAGAATTACAACAGAAAAGCCTTACAGTACATCTGACTTTATTATCATAAAAATGAAAAGAAAGCCAAAACTCATTTTAGAATTCATTGGTAGATAATTATGTACAATACAGAAAACATGTCTTATTTTGAAAAGGTTTCCAACTTCATTTCAGAGCTTGGTAGTACTATAAGACATTAAAAATATAAGATACAATACATCAGTTATTTGATAAAGATCACAAATCATGCTAATTATAATTATAAACACACACATATGAACATATTGAACAAGAGTTATTAGGTACATATCCGGTAATAGTGAATTTTTAGTTTCTGCTTATTAAGTTCTAGAAGCAAGTCTCTTCCCACATTTCTTAATAACTACAGAATAAACAAAATATTTTCTAAACAGACATCTAATTTCAAGTAATCAGACATATTACCTAGTCTCTTTCTATTCAGTAAGTTTTATGACTTAGTAAAGTCAGCTGTAATAAATCTACAACTTTTCTATGTTTAAAATAAAAACTAAATGTGTTATTTTGCTGCTATATACTTCTAGTTTATTATAAACATTTGAGATACGATCTTTAATAACAGTTATCTCCTCTCAATTCTGACATAACAGGATGCAACAGCAATGCTAGAGGGGATATGAAATCCAAACAGATCTCCTCCTTACATGGTCAGAAACAGCACCTGATCCACAGTAACAGTAGCTCATAAGACCCTTGGCTTTTTAAAAGCAGCTGAGGTTGAGTCAGTTGATGTAGGAAAAAAACCACATTTTAAAACCCTCACTTTTCATTAAATACATTTTTCTGAACATTTTGAGAGGTCATATTTAATATGAAGACCTAAAGAATTTTCTCACAAAGGTTTTTCCTTATGACAAGTCAATTTTAAATGCATAAATAGCATCAGAAAAGTAGTTAATTTAGGAATAAAATTTTTTTACTACCACAGTGCTAGCACTGTAATTATTAGTTTGTTTCTAACAATGAAGTCAAATTATCCCTTTAAAATCCAAATAAAAATGATTATGAAAGTCAAAATACTACCTCTACGTGTACAGAGGATCCAGCATGCAACCTTCATATCCAAAACAGCAGCTACTAAACAGCAGATAGGAAGGAGAAAGGCCTGCCTTCCCAACAAGCAACCACAAACACCTTTCTTAAAAGGAAAATATTTCTTTTTGTTTTTAAACGAATACTCTGTGACAGGGGGTGGGGGAAGGTCTAGGGGAAAAAAGGAGAGAGATGAAGAAATTTAAGACCTGACTGTTCCAAAAATAATCAACAATTTTTTTTCCCCCCCAGTTTTTGGCCAGGGCTGGGCTTGAATCCTACAGCTCCAGCATATGGGGCTGGCGCCCTACTCCTTTGAGCCACAGGCACCGCCCAATCAACAAAATATTTTAAAAGTACATCAGTCAAGGGACAAGTAACATCCTGTTAGGTAATTGCAGAGCTCACTAAAAGGAGGATTGTCATTCAAGAATAATATCACTATCTTTCCACCTGTCATGTTACTATGTTGATTTAATCTTTAGGTTTGTCTTCTGGGAAACTGATCTCTCATGTTAACATAACTTAAGACTTTCACACTCATTGTAATAGTAAGGGAAACTGTTAATAACGTTAACACCAGCCATTCTACTAGAAACCTGTTATACTGTTTAAAAGTCATGGTCTGATATCACAACTAAAGAAGAAGCATCCCTTTGAAAATTCTGAATCCCTTCATAAGCTTTAGGATGTGCCTCCCCCAAAGACCTCCAGAATAAATTCAGAAATTTTATTAATTAATGATGTTTGTGCACTGAGATATGGCAGTTAGCTATTTTATATTGTTATTGAGGATGACCAATATGTAAAGTTAAATAAATAAAATGTTGCAAAAGATATTTAAAAAATTGTAAATAAAAACAGAACGGTGTAGAATATTGACAATAACAAAATTTTACATCTAGAGTCCAAGGGTGTCTAACTTGTGTCCTGTGGGCCACAGGATGATGTTGTGAGGACTTTTACTTATCTGTGGAGTCAAATATTGAGAAAAACATACACAGATTTTTTTTTTTTTGCTAATCAATTTTGTTAGCATTTGGGTATTTAATGGATGGCCCAAGACAACATTCTTCTTCCAGTGTGAGGCAGAGGGGAAAAAAAGGGCTGACAGACTTTAATCATTTAAATTGTTGGTGCTATAAGATGATATAACCAATCTAGCTTTTCAGACGAATATTTTATTGTTTCGATAACTACATATTAATGTAAAAATGCCCCCCCACCCACCCAATTATACAAGATAGTTTAATGGAATTAACAGGCCTCATCCTAGCCTGGCAACCAACTTGGTTTCAGAAAGGTAGGAAAAATGTAGCACATTATTTTACCCAAGTAAACATCACATTTTAAATGACAAATCATAGAACATTATAAACATCAATGAATATGACAATTTGTTATTTTCCTGATCGATAAGAACATCACCTAAGAAATGTTAAGCCTCACGGTTTCATGTTTCCAAATAAAAATAAGCACTTGTCAAGAAAGTGGCTTGTTTTGCACTGACTAGACCTGGCTGTTAAGACTGAAAGATGGAATTACGCATGACTGTTCTAGCCGAGCCTCTCCCTGGCTCTTGTAAGGCTACCCGGTCCCTAGATCACTAGCACTCTCTGCTCATCTGTATACGGTAAGCCCTGCTCTGGAAGGAAGGCCTGCTCTTTAAGAAGGAACATGTAATTCGTTAGATGTGTATTATCAACCAAAAGAAAATGTGAAACAGATGAAAGCTATGTTCTTCAACTTAGCTTAATAAAATTAAAAGACAACTGGTCTAATTCTCCTGGTTTTTCTCATAAATTGGCTGGCATCTGCATAAAGGTGAAACCAAGGTCAAGTTTTCCTTGACTACTTTTCTTCTCTGTGTTCTCTACAAAAATCTTTGACCACAAGAATATGAGTCTGGACACTTTTTTTAGGATCACTGCTCCAGGGACAGAAAATAAGACCCCCATGGTTGACACCTTGGTAGAATTTAAAAATGGGTGATAACACTGTATTTGGAAAGTTTCGCTTCTTTGAATTTTCACTTAATTTGGAAATTCCATTTACTAGGATCAAAACGAACAAGAACAAGTGCCGTTACAATTCTCCTTAAGACTTTCCCCAGGTCAAGTCAGCAGCAGGGCAGGTACTAGAAGACAGTTCTGTATTCTTTTTGCTCCAGCACCATCACCTCTCCCAAACTCTTAAGATTTGCCTCTACTGAACTCTAGACTGAGATATAGAGAAGGGAACAGATCTGTCCTACAGATCTCAGAGACTGAAAACTCTGAAATACTAGGTAAGCTGGACGGCAATAAGATGTGGGGCTAAAAACAAGGATTAACGGGAAATCTATAAACAGTGTATTTGGCCCCTGCCAACCCCAAACCTATCCCAGCTGGTGAGAAGGAAAGGGACAGGTGACTGCTATGAATAGTGACGTCAAGCCATTAATCTCATAAAACTGTTTTAAATTCCTTTAAAAAAAATTCTCCTTAAGATTTGATAGTGGAAGATGACTTACACAAATTTGAACAGTGAAATATCTTTATTCTACTACTTGGACTCCTTATATAACCTATGATAAGCTATATGGCACACTATAATCGGGCATAATTTGTTACAAATAAAAAATAGAGAGCACTTATTTTTAGCCTAAAGTAGAGGGGCCTTGGAGATAAACTATTTGATGCACTGTTCCTTATGCATTCCAAACATTCATGGGAAAGCAAATTTCCCCACCTCCAGTGGTCCAGGAGGATATACAAAGTAGAAGTGGCTGACATTAGGGGAGTATCTTTTGAACTAGTCACTTCAGTCTGCCACATCCTGGATGACCATAAACTTAATGACTAAGCTCAATGAGAAGAGAGCAGAGTGTAGGGAGGTCAGTCTCCTCTGCTAGCTTTTTCTCTTTGACCAAAGGTTGCACGTAATCACTTAGGCTCACACCTCATCCAACTTTATCCTTTCCTTAGTTGATTTCATTCTCTCACAGGATTTCAACTGCATGTGAAAAACTTACAGATCATCCTTTCATATCTTACAGTGCCAACCAGATTTGACAAGCTCACAAACTCGACCTGGAACAAGTTCTACATAACTCATTGCTGAGTATCACTATGGTCACCTTCACCTTGGGAAGTCACGCATTGAGGCAAGCATCTTGCATACCTTATTCAGCTGAAAGTTTACATTTATTTAACTGATGTTTCTCTCTCCAACAATACTACAAAAGCCTGTGAAAGCAGGGCCTTTTTTGATTGTTGTATCTTTCCAGCAGGTAGCAGGGCTGCATCTAAGACACAGTAGGTCTTCAAAAAAATTAAAAAAAAATTAAAAAAAAAAAAAAATATATATATATACATATATGAACCAGCTGGGCGCCCATAGTTCAAGCAGCTAGTGCACCAGCCACATACACTGGAGCTGGTGGGTTCGAACCCAGCCTGGGCCTGCCAAAAACAACAACTACAACAAGAACAATAACAAAAGATAGCCAGGCATTGTGGCAGGTGCCTGTAGTCCCAGCTACTTGGGAGGCTGAGGGAAGAGAATCACTAAAGCCCAAGAGCTGGAGGTTGCCGTGAGCTGTGACACCACAGCACTCTACCGAGGGCGACCTAGTGAGACTGTCTCCCCCCCTAAAAAAAAAAAAAAAATATATATATATATATATATATATATATATATATATATATATATAAATAAAAGAACCAAGGGGAGGGGGGGAAATAACCATGGAGGGAGGAACATCATTCCCATGGTTACATATTTCCAAATAAAAATAGCACTTCTCCTAAAGAACTCTCCTTCCCGGGGACTTATCAGCTAAACAGGGGCAGGGACTAAGGTTCATGTCTGGCGTAACTCCTAGGCTCTCTTGTTCTCTGCTGGCTTGCTAGCAGAGGAAGTGTTTTCATTCTGCACTCATTCACACTGAGAGGGGTCTGTTCACATTAGAGAAGCATTTAGTTATCCACAAGTGACAACTGGGTGAGGTGAAAACAGATTTGGGGCCAGGCACAGTGCCTCACACCTGGTCTCTTTGCACTCTGGGAGGCCAAGGAGAATGCATTGCTTCGGCTCAGTAGTTCAAGACCAGCCTGAGCAAGAGCAAGACCTCATCTAAAAATAGAAAAACCAGCTGGGCGTTGTGGCAGGTGTCTGTAGTTGGAAGGCTGAGGGAGGAAGATCGCTCAAGCCCAAGAGTCAGAGGTTGCTGTAAGCTATGCCACAGCACTCTACCCAGTGCACAAACGGATGAGGCTCTGTCTCCCAAAAAGAAAAAACAGAAAACAGATTTGCGATAATTATGATGCCACATATCTGAGCCTCACTAATAATGGTATTTTTATACCGTCTCTTCTCATTTGCTTATAAATTCACAAAATGAAATAAGATTCCACTTACTACCCTCATACCCTCAAAATACCAGCAATGCATATTGAAGGTCCACATACCATTGTGGCATAGTAGTTGTAAAAGACTTGAACCCTTGAGGATAGAAAACTCATCTCCTGAGTTAAAACATATCTCCTAATTTTGGCTTGGGGTCGTATTAACCTTTTCAAAAGTATTTGTCCAATTGATAATTATCATGCCTTTTATTCATTCAACTAATATTTATTGAGTATCTACTATGGACCAAGCACTGTGGCCAGGAGCTAGGAAATAAATGGAAACAAGATATAATCCCTGTCCTTATGAAGTTTACATTCCAGGGTAAAACACAAAAGATATACACAGACAAAATTAATTTACACCAACTGCCATGAAGGCCACAAAGAAGGGAAAGGGACAGGGAGGAGGAGGGAAGGCAGGAACCTACACGGGCTGGGGGCGGGGCATCCTGGAAAGTCTCTCTTAGGAAATGACATTAAACTGAGACCTCGGGGATCAGAAAAGAAAGAATAATCCAAGCAGAAGAAACAGTATGGGTAAATGACCTTAAGACAAGAACAAGTTTAGGAAGTTTTAGGAACTGAAAGAAAATCACATGACTAGAATAGAAAAGAGAATGGCATGAGATGAGGTTTAAGAGACAAACAGCTAAACCAGCCTGGGGCCTTGCTGACCACAGGAAGTCTGGGTTTTATTAATGCTGCACTGAAATTTCTCGTCTTTAAGGTAAACTCCATATCCTCCAAATATTCTTCAGGAGATCATTTGATTCCTCCCTTATAGTGCTTATCTCTTCAACACAGTACAGTTAGTCTGGCATGTTTAAAATGTACTGCTTATAAATCTAAGCCGCCTTCTCCAAAGTATGATCTTACCAAGAAAGAGGGGCTATTACCACCCACATCCTAGACACTAGCCTTTAATCAAAGTCTCAGATCAAATGAGCTCTTCTGTGAGTTACAATCCTGATACTGAGCTTACTACGGTGCTAAGACCCCAGCTCTTTAATGGCTGCTACCAGAAAGCCATAACCTGCTCTCAACATGACACTGCTTCTCCCAGAATCTATTCAGCCCTCTCAGTGGTAGCCTCTTCCCCGGTTCTCACGTCAAGATCCAAGATCCCACATACCACCACCCCAAGATCCCACATACCACCACCAGCTTTGACTTTCTGACACATGGTGCTGAACCACATGCCTAAGGCCAGCCAGAAGGGGTCAACATGCTGGGGGAACCTCAGAACCTCACTCCAGAAAACACACAGTCAAAATCTCTGAACCTGTGGATCACTCCTAGCCTCAGATAATCTAGATTCAGACTGCTATACAGTAAGGACATTACTAACGAAGTTAACAATCGCAACTGCAGTTACCCTAAGCCAATAGCCTCAACAACTCCTTTCTTAACACCACACATACAATCACAAAATCTAATCCTAGGTACCTTTTCATTACATCTCATCTTATCTGGATGACTGGAACAACTTGATAACATGACTTCCAAGATCCTCCATGCTCTGGCCTTTACTCAGTTCTGTGGACTCCTTTTTATCTTTGGTGCCCTCCCCTCCCACCTTTGCAGACCTGTAATCCTCCACTGCTTTGTTCTGTAATTACGTCAGGTCTGTACTCCACCTAAAACGCCTCCCTCTATGTATCTCCTTTCCCTTCAAACTCAAGTTCACTCATTTTTCAGATCTCAATTTAAATGCTCCTTCTTCGATGAAGTCTTCCTTGCATCTCCTGGTCTGAATTAGGCACTCCTACTCCCTTGGGGAAGCTCCTGAAGCACCCTGTACTTCTTCCATCTTAGCTCTTGAGTTTAACTGCCATTCACCTGTTGGTATCCTTCATAAGATCATTAATTCTCAGAGACCCAGGAACATGCTTATTTTATTCACTGCTGAATATCAAGCAATTAGCACAGTGCTTGAGAGGTAGTATGTAATAGATACCAAAAAAAATTCGCTGAGAGTTAAGAGAATGAGTGTGTGCAGATGTGCACAGGAAAACGAACGCCTGGAAAGATGTCTGGAAAATGAGAAGGCCCTGTCTCCCAACTTAGAACTGACTGTGTTAAGGACTTAGACTTGCCTGACTTACAGTTGCAAAATTACAAATAAAACTATATATTTAACAGAAAATACATAATAACAGGTAAATTAAGTAAATATACAATCTACAAATTACTAATGATCACTTCAATGTATAAACAATACTGGACTACCCTGTCCTTTATAACAGTTATAAGGGGATAAGTCTCACATTCAAATTACTAAAATGGCAAAATGTTATTCAGTTCAGTCACTGATTTTAAAAGTCATTATCTCAAAAAAACAAAGCAGCTCACGCCCTCATACGCACACAGACCACTGATGCCCAAGGACACATTTAGTTTGCCTTGGGGTTAATACAACAATCCAATTTCAATAAGTAGAAAATAATTTGATACTTACTCACATAATACCACATATTTTTCAAGAGAGTCAATCAGTAGTTTGCTATCTCCTTGGTGAAAGTGCAGAGCAGGGAGAACGACGTCGTCCTTTAGACAGAATACCAAATACGACCAGCCCATACCCTCTGTATTCTGCTTGATTGATTTCAGGTCTGTCAAACTGAACAGGAATGACCATTTGCTTTTCCCATTTCTATGACTTGGAGCATCTTAAAAACAAGAAAGTGGGGCAAAATATTTTTGTTCACCTTTTAAAAAGGTACTAACAGTGCTCTCATGACTGCCTAACAGAAAGTTTTTGAACCCAGGGAATCATTACAGCACTCAAATTACTATGGCTTCCACCTATATTAGAAATGGCAACATACATTTTCTTAAAAAAAATGATTATTAAAATAATTATCCTATTACATATAGACTTTAAAAATATACTTATGTGTAAAATACAAGCTTTCCCTTGAAAGTGGCCAGGGCTTTCAAAGCAAGCAAGCTACCCTATATACTCGAGTATAAGCCGAGTTTTTTCAGCACAAAATTTGTGCCAAGTTCGGGTTTTTCGGCACAAATTTTGTGCCGGAAAAAACTCGGCTTATACTCGAGTATATAGGTAGGTCCATGCTGCAGCACTACCCTCTTACCCACTGCACGATCTGGGGCAAGTAACTGGATGTCTGAGCCTCATTTACTCCATCTGTAAAATGGAAGTGACTGTACTTACCTCCCAACGCTATTCTAAGAATTAAGAGATAATACTTGTCAACTAACTACTGAAGTCTACACAAATATATGTAATAAATGTTACTCTTTCCTATCCCTCTCAAATAAGAATAGCATGAGTCTCTTGGAGAATTCTCTTCATTTCCTTTGTGTTTTGTTTTTGTTTTTTTTTTTTAGATAACATTGATACTCATATAAAAATGACACTGAGGTGAATATACATTTTGTTTGCAAAAAAAAAAAAAAAGTGGAGAATTAAGAAATAACTAAGTTGTGAATATTGCAAAGACAATGAATACATTCAATCTTCTTGCTAAATTAATGTTCTATTAAATCAGGACCGATCAGTTCAAACCAAACTATAGTTATACAAAATACAGCATTTTCTAAGTTTGTAGAAGTTTATATAAGCTAATATCCTAGGTTTGTGGACATTATCATAATTGCTAGTAAGCAACTTAAAGATTACTTAAAAATATATAAAAACAAAGGAAAAACGTTATCTTTCTTCTCACAAATGGCACTAACACAAATCACTTCTAACCTAAAATCCCATTTTAACAATTTACTCAGATGTCTTGTCTCTTTTTTCTAATGATATTTGTTAAGTTTTATACTATCCTGTTACTTAAGCCCTTTATTAGTCCCATCCCATAGTATCAATTTCAAAAAGATAAACTACCTAGAAGATGGCTGCTAATAAGACTTAATTAAGCAACAGATTAATCAGTTAGAAACATAGGAACATATAGCTCCCATTACCTCCAACAAGATCTCCTACACTGACAGGCAGAAATCAACAGCCTATAGACACCTTTCTGCAAGGAATACAGGCACCATCACTACTTCAGGGACACTTTAACAAATATCATTTGAAGAATCCCAAAAAGCTGAAGTGATTTATCTATATACAATAACCTGCCTACCTTCCACACCGGCTTGGCTAGTTTGGCTAGTGAACTCATACGTAAGGCAGGTAGTAAATTAAGAGTAATGACTACATTACATAAGGTCTCCCTGGTGTTTACATTATACAGCACCTAACACCACTGTAAGCTAATATCAAAGTAAGAATAAGTCTTGAATCCCAACTTATCCTGAAACATTTAAATGTGAATATATTCGGACATATGTAGAAAGGATAACATACTACTAGCTTATTTGCAAAGACCAAATATGTTTTCAAAGAAAAACAACAAAGAAAAACTAGATATAGACACTTTTTTTAAATTACATTTTCAACTACACAAGTATTTCAATTAATGCAAAAAAATCACATGGAGACTATTAAATACTACATGAGTTAGAAGTCTATGTATATTCAAGAGTAAAGACTTTACATAGATTTTCCCTCGTTAATGGAAGAGATATGTTATTTACCAAAGAAAATGCTTCATATTTCCTCACTTAAAACCTCTGACAAAGATGAGAGAAATTTTACAAATTGATTCTACAAGTCCCTGCACTAGACTATAAGCTTCATGAAAACAGCAACTATATTTTGTTCACAGCCATATCCTTGGTGCCAGCAGAGTAACTAGATACCTTTGAGGAGTAGGTACTGAAAAATGTGAATAAATATACCACCTACCACCAAGTCAACATAAAAATAATCTTCACATTGTTTTGCTGCCAACAGCTAGCCAGAAAGAATTGGTTACAAAAGAAAACTAACAGAAGTCAAGCGTTAACTTAAAATTTCCTTCTTTCTACTTAAAGGAAAGAAAATTAATTCTAATAAAGTTAACATGTCACCAAATACATGTAAAAAGTATCTCCAAGACACATGAGAACACTGAGTGTAATAGCAGAAAAGTAGAATCAAAGAGGTCTACTCTTCTCATAGGAGTAGACGGTTCCCTAAGTCTCCGTATGTCTTACATAGAATTAACATCAAGGATATCACATGTTATTTGAATGGATTTCCAGAACATGATGGCAATTTGCTGTTTCTGAAAAAAGTATTTCAAAATATTTAATCTGTTATATAAATATGAAAGATTCAGTAGTAGAAAGTCTTATGAAATACAAAGTTAAATGCTTTAAAGAAGCATAGTCAATATTTTAAAGGTTTATCCCAATCTTTAAAATGTATCAAGTTTAAAATGTGAAGGCTAAAAGAGAAGAAAAATGAACAATAGTTTTTCTTTAAAAAAAAAAAGTTTAAATATAAAAGAATGTTTCATAATGGCATAAATTTGAAAACTATAAAATTTCTAAGCTCAAGAGTTCAAGTTTTCTACTCTGACCACACATTAAAATCACTTGGACACCTTTTTGAAACCATAATGCCCAGGTTCCATCTCCAAACTGTGATTTTTCATATTTTATAAAAAAAAAACCTAAGCTACCAGGTGACTTCCATATAAGCCCAAGTTGAGAAGCACTTCTCTGAAGAAATCTTTATTGCCAGACTATGCTTTTCTTGTCATTTAATGCTGCTTCTATGAAATTCTAAAAACTCTCCTTTGCTCATTCCTGTAGCCTGTCATCTTTCATTTTCAATATTAAGGAAAAACAAATAAAAAATAACAATGCACATAAACCAATCCTGAAGAGCTAGTCTAGAGAAGTAAAAAAAAAAAAAATCACCTCACATGCCACATATACTAAAATCCTATAGTTCCATCTTTCCTTGATACTTTGCATTTGGTTCTGATAAGAACCTTCCTTTTCAATAGAAAGAAAAGGCCTTAAAAAAGAAGAAAAAGAATCAAAGACACCCTATTTGTGTGAGCTGACTGTTACCAAAAGCTTGTGAATTACTATTCACTTCTCAATTGCCACTGTTCCCCAAAAATGACAAAATAGGAAGTATTCTGTGCCTCACCAGTACATTATATAGAGACTCTGTCCCTGAGCCACACATGGAAGTTAATTTTACTTAATAACAATGCCATACATAAATGTAGCAATACATGCTCCTGTAAGTTTTGTCTTTTTAACAGGAAAACCTGGGTAATTCCTAAGTTCAGGCCAAAACCAGTAAGAAAGAAAATATCCTTTCATTATATAAAAGAAATCAATAATAATAATAATAATAATAATAATAATAATAAAATAACATTTAACTCAGCATCAGTATTCAATAATTTTAAAATAGATTACAAACAGGCTGGCCACATCGTAGATGGGATCATACATGTGTTCTATGGTATATGAGCTTTAACTCTTACATGAACTAGCATATGCAATAATAGCAGGCTGTTAGCATGGCTCTTTTTTTTACTGACTACATATAGACAGTCAGATTTAAATACAGTACACTTAACAAGAGGGATACATCATGAGAAACGTATTGTATGAGAAAATCATGGAGGGTGCTTAGACAAACCTCGATGGTACAGCCTACTGTCCACCTAGGCTATATGGCCTATTGCTTCCTTTGCTATAAACTTGTATAGCACCTTACTGTACTGGATACAACAGGCAACTGTAACACAACGCTAAGCATGGTAACTCATTGCACTAGATGCTATCACAGCTACAAAGTCACTAGACAACAGGAATTTTGCAGTTCCATTACAATCATATGGGATCACTGCCATACGTGTAGTCCTTCCATCATTGACTGAAATGTTGTTATGCGGCACAAGACTGTATATACAGAAAAGGGAGCTTCACCAAACACTCATAATGGGGAGACTGCAATGAGCCACAAAGATCAAGATCGCAGTAAACACTGAAACTAAAATGGCACATTTTCCATCTCCCCTATTACTTTAGGATAAAATAATATGATTTCTTAAATTCTACTATATTAAGTAAAATGTACGTGAAAGATAGCCAATGTTTTTTTTTTTGTTTGTTTGTTTTGTTTTTTTTTAAGAGATAGGGTCTCACTATGTTGTCGAGGCTGGACTCAAACTCCTGGGCCCAAGGGATCCTCCAAGCTCAGCCTCCTGAGTCAACTGGGACTAAAGATGACTTCCTTGAAAGAATTTTTATCAAGAGTTTCTACTTTCTGCCATTAATAAATACAAAATGGAACGAGTATTTTTAAATGCTTTTTTGAAGCAACAAAAAAACAAAAAGATGAAAAAGGAATATAAACTAAAATATGAGTTATACATATTAATCAATGCACCAAATATCCTTCTTCCACTGAGAAGCATTAAAGAATTTTCTTTGCACTTTTGTTTATTTGTATATTACATCATAGAAAATCAGTTTAAGCTTTCAAAAGATTTAATTCATACCTCCATTGGTATGTGGTTTCTTTTTAAATGAAACTGTATTAACCATGTCCCACTCTGCTTCGTAACTGTTCAGATGTTCCGATCCTCGATGAGGTCTTTCTTTTGGGGCCTGGGTCCATTCTACAACTGAACTGGAGTCCTAAAATAATTATAACATATAAAATATTTAAAGTCTAAAACTAGAATTTAATTTCAATCCATACCGTCTTCTCAGCTTCTGTATAAATTAAGTTCATTAGACTGTAGACGACATCACTGGTGGGAAAAATCAAACACTATTTCCTATCCTTTTCTCTCTTGATCATCATAACCCCCCCCAAAAAAAATAAAAATAAAAATAAATAAAACAAGAAAAGCTTGCCCAGATTCCCTTGCAGTTCAGTCTGCTAATGAAATGTAAGCAGACATCAATTCAGAGCTTCTGGAAATGCTTTTGCTCTCATCTCTTTCCTGCATTTTCCTGCTTTGAATGTAGCCATGATGCCTAAAAACATGGCACCTATTTTATGACCACAGAGAAAAAGAGAACCACTGCAAAAAGTCTGCAACGTTATCTTAGGAAAACGGCCAATGGTGGCTGTTTACTTAAGCCATTATTGGTTGCATATTTTCTCACCGTCAAAACTAGCCAAAAGCCACCGGATACAGGGGCTCACGCCTGTAATCCCAGTACTTTGGGAGACTGAAGCAGGAAGACTGAGCCCAGGAGTGTGAGGTTGCAGTGAGCTATGGTGATGCCACTGCACTCTAGCCTGGACAAGAGAGTGAGACCCTGTTTCTATTTAAAAAAATAAAAATTAGCTAAAAGCAACAAATCTATAGTTTTATAGAACTTCCAATTTTAAAAAGAATAAAAGCAAAATCCTAATATGCAGTATTAATAATTTTACTAAATCAAAAAGAAGTTCTGTTGTAACTTCTACACAACAGAAGATACCATACGTATATTAAACAAGACTTGGAGAAAACATTTCTAATATACATAAAAGGCAAAAAAAAAATCTAAACTACAAAACAACTTCTACCAATTTCTTTAGAAACAGACATATCAAAATAGAAAAAGAAGCAAAAGGAATGAGCAGGCAAATCAAAGAAGAAATACAAAGTGAAGAACATACAGAGAGATGCCAACTTCAGTCACCAAAAAAGCAAGTTAAAATAAGATTCCTATTTTTTCTCCAATTAAACAAAGATAGTATCAACTATGGAAGACAGTATGGGGAACTAAACTATCTCTACTGTTGACTGACAGTGTTTATACTGTTGACTCCTGGAGGGCAATTCAGCCACATTTATTAAAATTTAAAATATACATGTTTAACCATAGCAAGTCTCTTTTTATCATCTACCCTAGAGAAAAACACATGTACACAAAAAGGTACATACAAAAACTTCCATTGCAGGGCAGCGCCTATGGCTCCGTGAGTAGAACACCAGCCCCATATACCAAGGGTGGCAGGTTCGAAGCCAGCCCCGGCCAAACTGCAACAAAAAAATAGCTGGGCATTGTGGCAGGCACCTAGTGTCAGCTACCTGGGAGGCTGAGGCAAGAGAATCAATTAAGCCAAAGACTTAAGGTTGCTGTGAGCTGTGACGACACAGTAAAACTCTGCCTCAAAAAAAAAAAAAAGTTTTCCATTGCAACATTATTTGTAATAGCAAAAAACTAGAAATACCCTAATATGTATCAATAAACTAAGGAGTAACTACTAAATACTAGGCACTAAAGACTGATATATGTTAAAAAATTTTATATAGCCAATATATAATGACAAATACAACAAAAAAGTTACAAAACAGTATGTGTAGAATAGTAATTAAAGATATCATATGCAATTTGATTTCCTCCACACAGAGGAAAACTAGGTCTTTCCACATACAAACTTAGAGATAAAATATGGACTGATAAAGGTCTAAAAAGATATATACTGAAAAAGAACAAGTGAGGGAAAGGCTCTACAAAAGAATATACTCATGTATTTCTAGTCTAAGTCTTTTTTAAAAAAGAAAACTGGTTAGTAGAAACAAGGTATTTTAAAGGCATAAGAAAAATTAAGAAATAAGAAATGGAAACAGCCTGAAAAATAAGGATGAAAAGTGAACAAATGAAATTGTAAAGTGGAGGTTTTCTTCTTTCAGGTCATCCCTAAATGTCATTTCTCTGGGAGCTCTCCCTCATTTGCTCAATTCTTTAGAAAATACCCACCACCATCCCTACCAACCTCCCCATCAGTGCTGTAAGGGAAGCTAAGAAGCACCTCCACAACCACCCCACCTCACCCACCTCCCTCCAACCTCCATCTTCCATCTTCAGAAGGCTGGAGTTTTATTAATGAGGTAAAATGAATAAAAGGTAAAACAAAATAAAATAATTCTTTTTTTTATTAAATCATAGCTGTGTGCATTATTGCAGTCAGAGGGTACAACGTGCTGGTTTTATAGACAATTTGAAGTATCTTCATCACACTGGTTAACATAGCCTTCATGGCATTTTCTTACTGTGTTAAGACACTTATAGTCTACATTTAGTAAGTTTCACATGTACCCTTGTAAGATGAACCGTAGGTGTGGTCCCACCAATCACCCTCCCTCTACCCATCCTCTTCCCTACCCTACCTTCCCTCTCCCCCTTCCCCATATTCTTGGGCTATAATTGGGTTATAGCTTTCATATGAAAGCTATAAATTAGTTTCATAGTAGGGCTGAGTACACTGGATACTTTTTCCAATGTATCTCTTCTTCTCAAGAATGGAAGAAAAATAATTAATTCTTGAATTAAAAGAAATAATACAGAGGAATAATAAATACACTGAAAACAGTATAATTAAATGAAAGTCAACATATATAATGAAGTTGGCAAGATTCCCAGATCTTTTCCTCCACTCAGTTGCCAGAATACTAGCATCAAAGCTTACCCTTTCGGACTAGAATCTGTAGATTTCTTCTCAAATCTGACTAGTCCAAAAAGACCTGGCTTTTGGCATTAGGGATTCCTCAAAGAAATAAAATGCTTAGCCAAGTACCTAAGAAGAATATAAGCTCTGCACTGTACACACATCAACAAACACCAAAGCCAGGTGTCTGTACAAAAGACAAAAGTCCAAATGAAACAAAAGGGGAAAAAACAGAAAATGGACAACATAGGGAGATGAAAATATCTGAAAGGTTATCATTAAACTCCTCAGAAAAAAGAAGAGATATCACAACACACAAAACAGAATGTTGTTTTTTATAAAGGGGGATGGGGACACTTGAAATAAGACAGATGTCTTGGAAATTAAAAACAGAGCAAAAATAAAAAAGGCAAAAGAAGACAAAGAAAAGTTGACAGAATTTCCTAAAAAGACACGTTTTAATGTTGAGAGTCCAAGTACCCAGTACAATGGATAAAAAAGACCACAAAGGCACACTACCAAAACATACAGAAACTAAAAACAAAGAGGCAACCATAAAAGCTTCTAGAGAGGTAAAACAAAAAAGGACCAGGAATATATTACACTTAACATCAATAAAGAAAACTAAACAAGGCTAGAGCAAACTTCAAAAACATCTGCAGGAAAATTTACTTTTAAGCTATAACTGCTTGCCAGATAGATTATAAACCCAGAAAACTCTTTAAAGTGGGGGGGGGAAGGGGCCTTCTAGGAAACAAACCAAAAAAAAGGGAATAAACCAATATAGAGGTCAGCATAGGATACAGGACATGGGTATGAAATATGGGAAAGAGAGGCCAGGCCCGGTGGCTCACATCTGTAATCCTAGGCCTCTGAGAAGCCAAGGTGGGTGAATTGCCTGAGCTGAGGAGTTTGAGACCAGCCTGAGCAAGAGCAAGACCCCATCTCTAAAAATAGTCAGGCACTGTGGCAGGCACCTATCATCCCAGCTATTAGGGAGGCTGAGTCAGGAGAATCACTTGAGTCAAGAGTTTGAGGTTGCTATAAGCTAATGATGCACATACTGTACCAAAGTGAGACTCTGTGGCAAATATATATATATATATATATGTATGTTTTTTTATATATATACATATATAATGGGAAAGGGGGAAGAGGGACCTACCTGGGATAACTGCTGCATACCAAACCAAGATAGCAATAATTCCAGAAGAAGCTTATGAGAAAGAAAGCTTTGGGAGAAAAAAAATCTCTAAAAAACATGGGAAAAAAAGATAATCTATTTGTTTAAATATTTTGAGAAGAAATATAGATAACTAAGAATTTCAAGGTGATTTAGAGATAAAACAGAGCTGAATCCCTACCTTCCAGGGTAAGAAGTCAATAAATAATAAGTATATTGTAAAAAAAAAAAAAAGAAAAAGAAAAAGAAAAGATAGCATTAGAATGTTATTTAGACATAGACCTATAGCTAATAAGAGAAATACCTACAAAGTGTAACTGTTAATGCTTTAGAGGATAGAAAACTGGTAGAAACTGAGAACACCTCTGTTTTCCATAATCAGTCTTCTAAAACTTACAGGACTTATACAGGAAAATATATAATCTGAATCAGAATAAATTTTATAAATAAAATCTTTTATTTAAAATGAAGAAAAAATATTAAACAGAGATGGAGGCAAAGAACAAAAGCATAACAGAATTGAAAATAGAACCATTTAATAAAAATGTTTCCATTATAAAACAGTATTCCCTACCTCACACCATATACAAAAATTAACTCAAAATGGATCACAGATCTAAAAGAGCTAAAACTGTAAAATGCTTAGAAAAAAACAGCAGTATATCTTCCTAACCTTAGGTTAAGCGATGGTTTCCTGGAAATGATACCAAAAGCACAAACAACAAAAGGGAAAAAATAAACTGGGACTCCAACAAAATTAAAACCATTTGTGCTTTGAAGGACACCATTAAGAAAGGAAAAGAGGGCTGGATGCAGTGACTTATACCTGTAATCTTAGCACTCTGGAGAGGTAGAGGTGAGAAGATCTACTCAAGCTGAAGGAGCTCAAGACCAGCTGAGCAAAAGCCAGACCTCATCTCTGCTAAAAGTAGAAAAATGAGCCAGGCGTAGTGGCAGGTTGTCTGTAGTCCCAACTCACTTGGGAGGTTCAGGGAGGAGGATTGCTTAAGCCCAGGAGTTTAAGGTTGATGTGAACTAGGCTGATGCCACAGCACTACAGCCTGGGCAACACAGTGAGACAGGCAACACACCTGTCTCAAAAAAAGAAAAAAGAAAAAGTGAGACAACAACCCAGAATGGGAAAAAAAAAAAAAATGTGTTTGAAAATTACACATCTGATAAGAGACTTATGTCTTCGAATATATAAAGAATTCTCACAATTCAACAATAAAAAGACAAATAACCACATGGACAAAGAATTTAGACCAAGCATTTCTCCAAAGAAGACACAGCCAGTCCTGCGTATTTTTGTGCTCCATACCGTGGACACAACCAACCATAGACCTAAAATATTTGGAAGAAAAAATTCCATGAAGTTCTAAAAAGCAAAACTGAATTTGCCACACACCAGGTACTACACAGAATTGAATGAAGTGAAGTGCAGGCATTGTGCTAGCTATTGTAAGTACTCTAGAGATGATTAAAAGTATATAGGAGGATGCACATATACACAAACACTACACCATATCATACACGGAACCTGAGCATCCCGATACTGATATCCAAGGGGGGAGGGGTCTGGGGCCTGATTCCCCACAGATTCTGAGTGACAACTATATACATAGGGAAAATGAACTCATGAAAACATGTTTAACATCATTACTCCAGGAAACTATAAATCAAAACCAAATGACATACTTCAGATAAATTAAATTGTGCTGTGCCCGTCTCCAAAATGATAAAGTCGAAACCTATAGAACCTCAGAATGTGACCTTGTTTAGAAATAAGGTCTTAACAGAGGTAATCAAGCTAAAATAAAGTTATTAGGATGAGTCCTAATTAAGTATGACTAGTGTCCTTTACAAAAAAGGGAAATCAGCCAGGTGTAGCAGCTACACCTCTAGCACTTGGGAAGGCTGAGGAGGAAGGACAGCTTGAGGCTAGGAGTTGGAGCCAGCCTAAGCAATATAGCAAGACTCTGTCTCCACAAAAAAATGTTAAGCAATTAACCAGGTTTGGTAGCATGCACCTGGGCTCCCAGTTTCTTGTGAGGCTGAGGCAGAAGAATCACTTGAGCCGAGGAGTTTGTGAAGTCAGAGCGATCGATGATGATGCCACTGCATTCTAGCCTGGGCAACAGGGCAAAATCCTGTCTCAAAAAAGGGTAAACTTTGTTTTTTTTTTTTGCAGTATTTGGCCTAGGCAGGGTTTGAACCTGCCACTCCAGTATATGGGGCCAGCGCCATTGAGCCACAGGTGCCGTCCAAAAAGGGGGAAATCTTAACACAGAGACAGATATGCACAAAAGCAAGATGATATAAAAACACAAGGTCATCATCTACAAACCAAGGAACACTTGAGGCCACCAGAAGCTAGCAGAGAGACAAAGAACAGATTCTCTCTCACAACACTCAGAAAGAACCAATCCTGCTGACAGATACCTTTATTTCTAACTTCTAGCTCCAGAACTGTGAGACAATCAATTACTATTGTTCTAAGTCATCCAGTCTGCAGTGCTTTCTTACAGCAGCCCCCAGAAACTAATACAACTTACTAAAATCAAAAAGACTAACAAATACTGATGAGTATGTGGAGAAATTGAAATCCTCACATACTCGTATTACTGGTGGGAGTGTAAAACAGGGCAGGTGCTCTGGAAAAGTCTGGCAGTTCTCCAAATGTTAAACATACAGTTAAAGGACCAATCATTCCACACTTAGGTAGATACACTCAAGAGAAATAAAACTTTGTCCACACAAACACTTGCACAGAAATATCACACCAGCATTTTTTTATATTAGCTCCAAAGTAAAAACAACCCAAATGTCCATCAATTGATGAATAAAACTGTGGTATATCCATAAATGCAATGTTATTCAGGAAAAAAAAAAAAAAATGCTGTAACACAGATGAACTTGAAAACATGATGCAAAACAAGAGAAGCCAGTCACAAAAGACGACGATTCTACTTAAAAGAAATGTCCTTGTCTCTCTCTACTCTGATCCCCTTCTCCAGTCAGAGGAAAGGAAGGAATCCACTTCATGAGTGAGGTGAGGGCGAGAGGGGAGCATCCCACTTGACAGAATGGGGCAGGACCCTCCAAAGGACAGAGCTGGGAGATTGAAAATGGAGACAATACTGTTAACACCTCCTTGAAGCTGAGAGATGGAACCTGCAAATACCTTAAAGATATTACTTAATAGCCTGGATTTCCTTTTTTAAAACTAATCTAGAATGGAAAATTCCATCCCTTTTTTGTAGTGGCTTCTATCTGCTACCTTATATCCCCTCACTGCCCTTGCTAGTACTTGGTCTTAGGAGGATGGTCATCATCTGAATTTTTGGCACCTTGTTGATTCTAAATGGCGTATGGATGAGACCCAGCTTCTTAAAGAATTATTTTATAAACAGAAGGAAACACTAACTAGAAAGATGCTAGGAATGGGCACCAGAAAGAAATATGGGGTTAGCCAGAATGCAGAAATTTGGGTTTCCTAGAGTGGAAAGAGAGAGGAGACATTCAACCAATAACTATTTATTGAATGCCTACTAAGTGCTAGGCACCGTTCTTGACACCCCTCAAAGGATAAAAAATAAAGCAGCAAACACAAATTCTGAGAGAGACAAAAAGGGGTAGTTGAGGAAGAGGGCTAAGGTGATTGAGAAGCCTGAGATGATAGAGGCTGTGCCTTAAGGCCTCCTCTTCATCCTTCTCCTCCAAACCTCCTCCTCTTCTGCGGTGGCACCTTAGTATGCTGGACAAGGTCGTTCATGTTGCTCTCAGCCTCTGTGAACTTCATCTTGTCCATGTTCTCTCCTGTGTACCAGTGGAGAAGGGCCTTCCCATGGAACATGGGCGTGAACCACTCTGAGATGTGCTTGAAGAGCTCCTGGATGGTCATGCTGTTGCCAATGAAGGTGACTGTCATCTTGAAGCCACAACAAGGGATGCTGCAACTCTTTTAACATAGTTGGGGATCCATTCCTGGAAGTAGCTGCTATTTTTGTTCTGCACATTGAGCATCTGCTCATCTACCTCCTTCATGGGCATCTATCCATGAGAGATGGCAACCATGGTGAAGTACTGGCCATTAGGCATCTATCATATTTTTGGCAATGAAGGCCTGCTGGATGAGTTCAAGCACAGTGAGAACCCAATACTGCTGGTTCTCAAGTCTGGTGAAAGGAGCAAAGCCAGGCATGAAGAAGTGGAGATGTGAGAAGGGCCCCGTCTTGACTGTTAGCTTGTGGAGGTCAACACTGAGCTGGCCTGGGAAGTGGAGACAGGTGGTTACACCATTCATGGTGACTGAGATGAGGTGGTTTAGGTCTTTAAGTTGGCATGGTTAGCTTGAAGGTAAGGAAGCAGATGTCTTAAAGGGCCTCATTGTAAATGCAGTAGGTTTCATCAGTGTTCTCTACCAACTGATGGACGGAGAGGGTGGTGTTGTAGGGTTCAGCCATGGTGTCAGACACTTTGGGTAAGGGCATCACACTGAAGGTATTCATGATGCAGTCAGGATACTTTTCTCAGATGTTGCTGTTAAGGAGAGTGCCAATTACACAGCCTGTGCTCCATCCATTGAGTGTGTCAGATGGAAGATCTGTCAGCAGCCACAGCTCTTGGCCTTTTTCTGTACCACATCCAGGACCGAATCAACCAGCTCAGCCCCTTCTGTATAGTGGCCGTGGGCCCAATTGTTGCCTGCTCCAGACTGACCAGAATAAAGTTGTCTTGTCTGAAGCTTTGGTCAAAAGAACCTGAGTCAACAGAGTCCATGGTCTCAAGTTCTGGATCCACCAGGAGAGCATGAGGATCATATTGGCTGCCTGAGGGTTTCATCATAGTACACAGAGATTTGGGCTAGCTGCAGACTGCTATCCTCATGGTGGGAACCAGTGGGGTCAATATCATGTTCGTTCACTGGTCACCTCACAGAACTTGGCACCTATTTGGTTGCTACACTGACTGGCCTGGATGTACACATTTTCCTCATGGTTAAAACTTATTTTAATTTTTTGCTTGCCTTAAGGTATGTATAGGACAAAAAATGTTGGGTTTTTTTTGTTTTTGTTTTTTCTGTGCTTGTGTGAGCTGAAAGTATGGAATGTACTCCAGAAGCTGGAACAGCAAGATTTGAAAACACTGACAGGAAGGTTGTGAGAGGTTAAAATCATTTTCTTATACTGTTTCAAACAGGAATAGATATTTATATAGGATTAATTTCCAAAAGTGGATTTTCTTTTCTTTCCCTTTTTTTTATTGGAAAACAAGCATAGTTTTAAAAAGTGGATTTTCTGATTTGAGGATTATATACACTTGTAATCTTGATGTATACTGTAGTGTCAAATTAGTGGTGGTTCCAATTTATACTTTTACCAACAATACATAAAAGTGCCTATTGTGTCACACCAAAAGAGTCTCCTACAAAATAATTATTTTGCTGATCTAATAGGTGGAAATGGTTTTAATTTGTATTTATCTATTAATGTAATTGAGAACTATTTGTAATTCTTCTTTGAAATTCACTGTCTAGAGTAAATTACATAATTGTTAAAAAAAAAAAAAAAAGAAATGTCCAGAAGAAGCAAACACTCAGAGACAGAAAGTAGATTAGTGGCTGCCAGTTACTGGGGGTACGTACAAATGAGAGGTGACTATTAGAGACTCTTTTGGAGTGTTGAACATTTTCTAAAATTAAATACCAGCTAGGTGAAGGGCTCAACTACAAATTGGACTTTACCAAATAAATGCAAACAATGTAACCTAATTGTTTGTACCCTCGTATTAATCTGAAACAAAAAATAATTAACATAAAATTAGATAACAGTGAAGGCTGAAGAACTCTGCAAATATACTAAAAAACACTGAACTATACACCTAAAGGGATGAACTTTATGGCACATAAATACATTTAAATAAATTATTTTAAAAATGGCATTCCCTTAGTCACAATTTTTTTTCTTAAATACCTTTCCAGCATAGAAAATACTAGAAGAATCCAATGCATCATCCAGTGGTCTCCAGTCCACAATTACTTCAGCATCCTAGAGAAGGAAATTATGAGCTATATTCAGTATTGAACAGTAAGTTACTTTCTTTAACTACTTATATTCCCTGAGCACCAAAATAAAATTTTAGCTCCTTAAATACTAGTATTTTAAATACGCCAATAAAATATGTGAACCACTGTTTAACAATAAGTGTAGATTTTTAAATTCTGCCTACTTTACATTATGAAAAGTTTTTGTATTACAGCAACTTATACATAAGTTTTAAAATATTCTACGTCATTTTACTGGCTTACCTAAATACAGACAATCCCCAACTTACAACAGTTCAACTTGTAATTTCTTGTAATAGGATAATGCAAAAGCAATACACATTCAGCATAAACTGTACGTACAGTACCATATAAACATCTGTTTTTCACTTTCTATACAGTATTCAATTCAATGAATTACATGGAATAGTAAACACTTTATTATAAAATAAACTGTGTTAGATGATTTTACCTACCTACAGGCTAAGTGTTCTGAGTACATTTAAGGTAGACTAGGCTAAGCTATTGTGGTATGTAGGTTAGAATTGTTAAACGCATTTTCAAATTTCAATATCTTCAATCTACGACAGGTTCATCAGGATGCAACACCATCATAAATTGAGCATGCTTTTTATTTCTAATATCATTTCCATATTAAATTTACAACTACAGTTCAATTACATAATTGTAGTTTACACATGAAATTCAAACTTTCTGATAATTCCCCAAGATGAATTGCTACCGAAAACTATTATTTAAAAAAATAACTTACTAGACACTTACCTTTTCTAAAACACGTAATATTCCTGAAATCAAGCTGTCTTGGTCATTGGTCTTTCCACAAGATGAGTGAATATATACCCCTTCCTGTTCATATATAATCTGAAACAGCAAAAATAAAATTGATCACTTTATCTTTATTGAGTACTATTTCAACATCTGTAAAAAAAATACTGTATTAAGTTGTTTTCTTATAACGCCTGGCCAAATTTCTTTCTTTTATTTTGGAGACAGAGTCTCACTTTGTCGCCCTCAGTAGAGTGCCGTGACATCACAGCTCACAGCAACCTCTAACTCTTGTGCTTATACGATTCTCTTGCCTCAGTCTCCCAAGTAGCTGGGAGTACAATGGCCTGCCACAACGCCTGGCTTTTTTATTTTTTAAGAGACAAGGTCTCGCTCTGGCTCAGGCTGGTTTCAAACTCCTGTGTTTAGGCAATCCACCCGCCTCAGCATCCCAGAGTACTAGGATTACAGACATGAGCCATCGTGATTGGCCCAAATTTCTGATATTTCATATATAAATGTATTATTTTAAAAATACCAAATTAGGAGCACTCAAACAAACATAAACCGGAGGAAGGTTGGCTTTGTTATGCATGATTGTTTGTTTTTCAGATTAGAGATAATCAAAATCTTGATCATCTCCACAAACAATGTCTAATTACTGCTATGTGTCTCAATATATAAACTCCATTTAAAATTTATATTTTTTACTGGTGGCACAAACCTGTAGTCCCAACTACTCCAGAGGCTGAGCCTGAGCCCAGGAGATCAAGGCTATAGTGCACTGTGATAGCACCAATGAATAGCCACTGTGAGACTCAATCTCAAAAAAAATTAAATCAAACAAAATCATTTTTAAAAATTTGTATTTCTCATAACATTTTTGGAAAACATTAGGCTCATACCAAAAACAGACCTGAAAACATCCATATGAAATACAAGGAGGAATCAAATGCTTTCTAACTATTCCCATCATAGCACATTTTAACTGCAAAATCATTTTTGTATATTTTTGTAACACAGTTAAAAAGTTCAGGGACTAGGCTCAGCGCCTGTGGCTCAAGTGGTTAAGGTGCCAGCCACATACACCTGAGCTGGTGGGTTTGAATCCAGCCCAGGTCCGCCAAACAACAATGACAGCTGCAACCAAAAAATAGCCAGGCATTGTGGTGGGCTTGTAGTTCCAGATACTTGGGAGACAGAGACAGGAGAATCGCTTGAGCCCAGGAGCTAGAGGTTGCTGTGAGCTGTGATGCCACAGCACTCTACTCAGGACAATAGCTAGAGGCTATCTCAAAAAAATAAAAAATTAAAAAATTCAGGGACTAATATGGGAATTTTAAAGAGTAGTGCTGAGAATATATATATATATATATATATATATATATATATATATATATTTTTTTTTTTTTTTTTTTTTTTTTAAGGAAAAGAGGCTGGGCACAGTGGCTCACACCTGTAATCCTAACACTCTGAGAGGCCAAGGCAAGTGGATTGCCTGAGCTCAGGAGTTTGAGACCAGTGTGAGCAAGAGCAAGACCTATGTTTACTAAAAACTTAGAAAAACTAGCTGGGTGTTATGGTAGGCATCTGTAGTCCCAGCTACCCAAGAGGCTGAGGTGAGAGGACCCCTTGAGCCTAAGGTTTGAGGTTGCTGTGAGCTGTGATGTATAGCACTCTACCCAAGGTGACAAGAGTGAGACTGAATCAATTAAAAAAAAAAAAAAGAAAGAAAAAGAAAAAAGGAAATGAAAAAGGAAAAGAGTAATGATGAGGACTTCCAGGAGTGACAAGTTAGTTCAATTTCACAAATACTAAGTGCTTCCATATAAAAACACGTAAAAGACTACAAACTACATGAAGAAGACTAATCTTTGAACAAAATCCTAAGGGAATACAGAAGAAACTTAAGTTAAAACATTTAAAGTTGGGTGAGGGTGGCGGGTTCAAACTTGGCCCCGGCCAAAACTGCAATAGAAAATAGCTGGGCATTGTGGCAGGTGACTGTAGTCCCAGCTACTCGGGAGGCTGAGGCAAGAGAATTGCCTAAGCCCAAGAGCTGGAAGTTGCTGTGAGCTGTGATAGCATATCACTCTACAGAGGGCAACAAAGTGAGATTCTGTCTCTTAAAAAAAAAAAAAAAAAAAAAATTTAAAGTTGAGCCTTATTAAGATTCTATTCCTGGGTGGCGCCTGTGCCTCTGAGTAGGGCGCCAGCCCCATATACCGAGGGTGGCAGGTTCTAACCCAGTCCCGGCCAAACTGCAATAAAAAATAGCCAGGCATTGTGGTGGGAAGCTGAGGCAAGGGAATTGTCTAAGCCCAAGAGGTGGAGGTTGCTGTGAGCTGTGACACCACAGCACGCTACCAAGGGCAACAATGTGAGACTGTGTCTCTTAAAAAAAAAAAAAAAAAAAAAAAAAGATTCCATTCCTGAGACCCATTTCAAACTATTAAAAAGTGTTTTTAATTATAAAAATAAGCAAGCAGAAAACAGTCATAGCTAGACCTAAGTACTTTTGATAAATGTAAGTTTGGAATAGAACTTATTTTTCTATTTATGGAGACCTTTTATTAATATAATTGCATTACTACTCAAAATGTAATACAAGCACCAGCAGAACCTATCACTCAGTCATTCATAAAGGTAAATGGACATGTACCTTCCTGTTTTTAGCTAACATTTATGGAACACTTATACCCTATGAACTCTGTATGTTCTAACTTAACCCTTACAATAACCCTAAACCACAGAATGTATAACATTGGGGTGAGAAACCTATTCATGTGCATAAGAAAACTGAAAAGAGGTTAAAGAACTTGCCCAAGGTCAATGATACAAATAAGGGATGCCACCAGAAAACTGTGCTCTTAGCCACTACACTATAACACTTCCACATTAGTCTTACTGCTTCTCCCACATGTTTGTGACAATAATCAACTATTACGTGGACTATGTCAGGAAAGAGTCTTTCTATAAAGTAATCAAGACCACCAAGGAAGTTCTGATTTCAAAAACCTAACATGGCCTACTCTAAAACAGTTCTTAAGAACCCAACTAGCGTAACTGGTGGGGCCACACCTACGGTGCATCTTAGAATGGGTACAGGTGAAACCTACTAAATGCAGAATACAAATGTCTTCATATAATAACTAAGAAAATGCCATGAAGGCTATATTAAACAGTTTGATGAAAATATTTTAGATTGTATATGAAACCAGCAATTGTACCCCTTGATTGCACTAATATACACAGCTATGATTAAATAAAAACAAACAAACAAACAAACAAAAAACCAACTAGCATGCAGCAGAAGCAAGAAATGAGGGATAGGATGAATTAGGTAAGGGTGAGAGACAATTCTATATTGTTTGTAAAATTTTTTTTTTGTTTGTTTGTTTTTTTGGAGACAGAGCCTCAAGCTGTCGCCCTGGGTACAGTGCTGTTGCATCACAGCTCACAGTAACCTCCAGCTCCTAGGCTCAAGCCATTCTCCTGCCTCCGTCTCCAAAGTAGCTGGAACTACAGGTACCCGCCACAACACCTGGCTATTTTTTGGTTGCAGCTGTCATTGTTGTTTGGCAGGACAGGGCTGGATTCAAACCCGCCAGCTCAGGTGTATGTGGCTGGTGCCTTAGCCGCTTGAGCCATAGGCACTGAGCCTGTTTGTATATTTTTTTAATTTTTTTTAAGACACACAAAAAAGTCTAGCTATGGTGCCCAGGCTATGATTTGAACTCCTGGGCTCAAGTGATCCGACCATCTCAGCCTCCAAGTAGCTGAGACTACAAGTACAGGCCACCACATCCAGCACTAAAGACAAGAAATTTTAAAGCCTATGCATGTATTTCAACATGGCACAAAAATGGGCATAAGAGTACTCACAGTATTGTTATTTGTAATACTGGAGGGAGGGGAAGTAGGGGAGAAGGAAGGAAAAGAAAATATAAATCTCCATATCTACAAAAGGGAAATGGAAAGAGAGATGCTCGATCCATTCTATGGAGAATGCCATTCAGGAGTTCAGAAAGGATGAGGAAGAGTAAAAAAGAGCAAACGGAAAAATGGACATGGAAAATTCTCCATGTATATATGTATCTTTATGAATATTCAAAGTAAAAATAGTCATATATTTAAAAATACATTTAAGTAGTAACATTAAAAAGAATTACAGAGGGTGGAGCCTGTGGCTCAAAGGAGTAGGGTACTGGCCTCATATGCCGGAAGTGGCAGGTTCAAACCCAGCCTAGGCCAAAAACTGCAAAAAAAAAAAAAGAAAAGAAAAAAATTACAGAAGTATAAAATAAAATATTTCTGCCCTTTGGTTTATCAATTTATAAAACCAGACAAACCATATGATTGTATCTGGGGCCATAAAATGAAAATATGAAATGATTAAGGAAAAGAAATCTCTTAAAAACTCAAGCTATTGGAACAATATGATTGTATTAACCTAAGTCTTCACAGTTGTACCTGAGATCTACACTTGCTCACTATAGGTATCTGCTGTTTGTATCTTTTGACTTAATCTCCCCACCTCTTCCACCCTAACCCTCACCCTTGGGGACCCCTGTTTCATTCTCTATCTGCGTGTATTTGAGCTGGTGTTTTTTGACACTCCACATCTAGGTGAAATCATGCAGGATTTTTCTGAATGGCTTATTTCACTTACTATAATGTCTTCCAGTTAAATAAGTACATTTTAGCTGCTCTTGTCACAAAAAAATAGTAACTATGTGAGATGTTAGATATATTAATCTACTAAAGAACAGTAACCCCTGTACTACCTATATGTATCTTATAACATAAATATACACAATAAATTTTTTAAAAAGATTCTGAGAAAAAAAATTCTCAAGCTTTTGTGTAAAATGGATCAGAGACATAACCAGAAACACTTTAGCATATTTTCACATAGACTCAGCTATTAGCATAATTGAGAACTTCCTAATTCTCATGTTAGAAAAAGAGACACTCACAGCCAAGAAAAGCATGTTATTACCAATACAGTCTAAAGTCGCAGGATACAACCTAACACTACAGGATTCTGGAAACCTCAACGAAGTGAATCCTACAGGATCAAATGAAAGATGCCACCTTACAAAAGCACACTACGCAACTCTCTCCCACACATGCACTGGTCAGGTGTTGACTTTTTCTTTCCTTTATTTTTTTTTCCACTTAAGAGAAAGAGGAAAGAGTTGGCTCAATAATTTAGCTGGGAAAATGTTTTTAATGTATTAAAGAAATAGATAACTTTACAAATAGTCAAAGTTGCACTCGTTCCGTATTCTGTGATCCTTAATTCTTCAGCAGTTTTGAGGGACAAGTTACATGGCCCAAAATTCACAACTGTAACCCCAATTTATATCTCTTTAGAAAACAGTTATGTTGGCCAGGTGTAGTGGCTCACGCCTGTAAGCCTAGCACTCTGGGAGGCCTACCTGAGCAAAGCAAGACACCACCTCTCCTAAAAACAGAAAAACTAGCTGAGCATGGTGGTGTGTGCCTGTAGTCGCAGCTAGTTAAGAGGCTGAGACAAAGGATCTATCAAGCCCACAAGTTTGAGGCTGCTATGAGGTATGACACCACGGCACTCTAGCCACTGTGACAAAGACTCTGTCTCAAAAAATAAAAAATAAAAAGTTACATTTCCATGTTCAGATGGGAGAGTTATTAAGGGTTTCTGTTTAAACTCCAAGTGAATTGGTTTATACATTTAAAGTCATTTAAAATGTGGTTTTTAGTTCCACAGCAGTATCATTTTCTTTATTTAAGCAATTTCAGAAACGATTTTCCTCTAGGGAAGCCACACAGAAATTTTCTGGTAGTTCCTGGAAACAATAACAGTTGAGATTTAACAAATGAAGGTGTCAGGAAATCTGAAATCCACTCCTTCCTTGATAAGTATGTGGTCTTGAGTTAAAGTCACTAAATGTCTCAGTTTATTCTTCCCTAAAATGGAGGTGGAGATAAAAAGATCTGACTCACTCAGCATGGTTGAGAGGATTTAAATGAGATCAGAGTACTTTAAAAACAAAGTGCTACATGTTGAATATCCCTTATGAGTGTTTTCTTTGAGTGTTATGTCAGTGTTTAAAAAGTTTTGGATTTTGGGCTCAGAGCCTGTGACTCAAGCGGCTAAGGCACCAGCCACATACACCTGAGCTGGGGGGTTCGATTCCAGCCGAGGCCTGCCAAACAACGATGGCTGCAACCAAAAGACAGATGGGCGTAGTGGCGGACACCTGTAGTCCCAGCCACTTGGGAGGCGGAGGCAGGAGACTCGCTTGAACCCAGGAGTTGGAGGTTGCTGTGAGCTGTGATGCCACAGCACTCTACCCAGGGTAACAGCTTGACGCTCTGTCTCAAAAAAGAAAAAAAAAAAAAAAAGTTTTGGATTTTGGAGCAATTATTTCAGTTTTTGAATTAGGGATACTCAACCTGTATTCAGCTCAAACTGCTATCACTAAGTTATTTTAGGTCTGGAGTAAATTATGTACTGATGAATTTATTGTTTGGTTTTCTGTGTGTGTGGCGCACGCGGATAAGTCTTAAGAAATAAGACTTAGGCTTGGCGCCTGTGGTTCAAGAGGCTAAGGCGCCAGCCACGTACACCTAAGCTGGCAGGGGCCCGCCAAACAACAATGACGGCCACAACCAAAAAATAGCCAGGCGTTGTGGCAGGTGCCCATAGTCCCAACTACTTGGGAGGCAGAGGCAAGAGAATTGCTTCAGCCCAGGAGCTGAAGGTTGCTGTGAGCTGTAATGCCATAGCACTCTACCCATGTCACTCTGTCAAGGGCAACAGTTTGAGACTCTGTCTCCAAAAAAAAAAAGAAAGAAAAGAAACATAAGACTTAAGATTTAGTAGCTGATACAAATTAATACATTTATTAACTTCTAGTTTCTGAAATTACTTAAATGAAAATAATGTTGCTATGGAACTAAAAACCAAATTTTAGTCCCTTTTTATAACATCTTGGTTTGACTCATTCATTTGTGCTTCAACCTTCCTATTTTGTAAAGGGAGCAATTTTACTTACTTTTTATTTACATAATATGTCTGTTCATCACCCCAATCTGAATACATGTCTATGTTAAAATACAAAAACCACAACTCTACAAATATCAACTATTTAAAATAGGTCAAAATACAAAAACAGAAGTCTTATAGTGACAATACCAAAATGCCTAATCAGAAGCCCCTGTTACTCATTCCCCTCACAAAGACAGCCAGAACAAGGAATAAACCAGGGCAGAGTAACAAAACCCGGACTGAGCCCAGAGTGCATCAAAGGAGTAACAAAAACCTCAGTGAACACAGAATCTTGGGATAGCTATATAGAGCAGGACCCCATTCCCCAGCAGGGATCAACTGGGAACTAGGAAGAAGAGGGCCCCAGCACTGCCCCCAACACCTCAGACACCTACAGACCTCACTACTGGGGTTCCCTGCAGTTCTCACAGGCACTAATCCTAGCTAAAGGAGCTGTCTGACATCCGCACAGCTGTGCTCCCCTCAGAGAAAGGAGGAGCTGACTCCGTGCCCCACCTGCTGTGTCCACACTCTACTGCTCTGGGCCAGGCTGCAAGTAGAACTATGATTGAAATGTGTCTTCCTCCAGGGGGAAATAGCCACAGGTTCCCTTTATCCTCCAAGCGAACACAGAATAACTCCCGCCTGGTGGCCCTACATCCCCAAGCCAAGCTGCCAGCAGCAATTCTCCCCTTACCCTGGGGCCCAGAGAGACAGCGAGCTCTACCTACCCCTACACCTGCCCTCAGCCCCTCTCGCCAGAGCTAAAGTGGCAAACTGCCTCCTGGCAAACAGCAACCTTGGCTGCTAAGGTCAGTCACATCTCCCCTGGCCAAGTTAAAGCAGCACCCTGCATCCCAGGAAATGGTACCTTGGTTGCCAAGAGCAGTCACACTCTCCTACCCCATGAGCTGAAGCAGCAAATCTCTAGAGCAATCAGTGCCCTGGCTAAACCAACATAGTACTTCTGGGCCCAGGAAAATACAGCAGCAGAGAAACAGAGATACCCCACCTTACAAGCCAAACAACCCTCTAGTACCCTGGTTCCCTGAAGCTAGACTAGCCCTCTCAGAGTCGCAGACCCCAGTTACAGCCACTATGTAAAACAGTATAGAGATTCCTCAAAAAACTAAAATTAAAACTACCATATCAGCTGGGCACAGTGGCTCATGCCTGTAATCCTAGCACTCTGGAAGGCCAAGGCAGGTAGATTGCCTGAGCTCACAAGACCAGGAACAGCCTGAGCAAGAGTGAGACCCTGTCTCTATTAAAAATAAAAAAACTGAGGCAAGAGGATTGTTTGAGCCCAAGAGGTGGAGGTAGCTGTGAGCTATGAGACCATGGCCCTCTATCCAGGGCAACAGCATGAGACTGTCTCAGAAAAATAAAAATAAAAAAAAAATAAAACTACCATATCCTTTCATAATCCCACCAGTAGGTATATACATGGCTCTCCCATGTATACTGCAGCACTATTCACAACACTCAAGCTATGGATTCAACCTACGTGAGCATCAACAGATGAATGGATAAAGAAAAGGTGGTGTATATACCTAATGGAATACCAGTAAGCCATAAAAAAAATTATGTCACCCACTGGAATATGGATGAGCTTGGAGGACATCAGTTAAGTAAAAATAAGTCAGGCACAGAAAGATAATAATGCGTGTCATTGCTCACATGAGGAAACTAAAAAGTTGACCTCCGAAGTACAGAGTACAGTGTGGTTACTGAAGGGGAAGGGAGGGGAGGGAGGCAGGGAAACGGCCAGAGGTTCATTAGTAGATACAAAGGTCAAGATAGATAGGACTATGTTCTAGTGTTCTACGGCATTACAGGGTTATTAAAATTAACAATTTATCATATATTTTTCAAACTGCAACAAGAGCAAATTTTGAATGTTCCCAACACACAAAAAAAAATTTTAGGTTATAAAGATATGCTAATTACCAAGATATGATCATTATACCTTATACAAATATAATATATTAAAACATCACACTGTACTTTATAAATATGTATAATTAAGTGTAAATTAAATTAAAAAATTTTAAATTTTAAAAAATAGAAGTTCAATTAAAACTGATGATAGACAACAGCATGAAGAGACTTCAACAGATCATCATGAACCGACTCCTGAGGCACATCATTCTGCTAAAGGACACTCTGCTTATGTTTAGCAATAGTAACAATCAACATATGGAAAGCTGTCTCCAAGTTCATTTGATATATAAAGTTATTTTGCTATAGGAAATAATCATAACGTCAGAAATTTCATTTCACATAACATTTTTAGTATGACAGACTGGTTTTATTTATTATCTCTAAACAAAAGTTCAAATGCTATGAGATATTTTTATTATGCATTACTTTATAAAAACATTTCTACATTATCATATTTGACCCTAACAACTCAGACATGTATTATCATTCCTATCTTGTAATTTAAAAAATTCCAAGGAAATTAAGTGATTTGTTCAAGGTTCTTCCCCTACTCTTGTGTTGAGACTCAGAGAGAGATCTGCTCTCACAAATTATATTTGTTAAAAGAATACGTAATAAAAAAAGGCAATCAACTTAAGGTTCAGCACGTAATGGACACTGACAAAACTATTCTAACATTTTTCAGCTTCTGGCTCAGAGGAGGCCAAGATGCAACTTTCTTCAGTCATCATTGAACACTAGATGCCTCCACCATGCTGCCTAAAGTTCGACCTCAACGAGATCAAAATCTCGTGTACCTGAGGTATACTGGTGATGAAGTCAGTGCCACGTCTGCCCTGTCCCCCTGGGTTTATCTCCAAAAGAGATTGATGATGACATTGCAAAGGCAACTATTTTACACAGTGGCTGTACCAGGATCTGTGACTCTGAGGCACCCCCTAACAGCTTATTGTAGGTCTGGAAGAGTCTGAGGATTACGGTGAAACTATCCAGAACAGTCAGGCCCAGAATGAAGTGGTACCTTCTGCCTCTGCCCTCATCATCAAAGCCTTCAAGGAACCACTGAGATAAAGAAACAGAAAAACATTATACACAATGGAAATATCACTTTTGATGACACTGTCAACACTGATGTGGCTCTGACCTTTAGCCACAAAACTCTCTAGAACCCTTAAAAAGATCCTGGGGATGGGTGCCCAGTTGGTGCGCTGCAATGGCCACCACCTTCATAACATCAACAGTGGTGCTATGGCATGCCCAGCTAGTTAAAAAGTACAAGAAAAATGTTTCAATAAAGGATCACTTGACACCCCTCCACAAAAAAAAAGAAAAAACTATTCTAATATCCTATGTGCTGTTTGCATTCCTATTTCAAGTATTCTCTAATTATTAGGTTATTAAGTATGAAAAGTCTGACTTCCTTAAGTTTGACAGTTGATACTACTCATCTGTTATTTCAATTTGACTCTTCCCATTGTTTTTTTATTGTGAAAGTACATCCTCATTCTTTCAAACACATGTTTTGGCTTGTGATTGTCTTTCAAAAAAATTTTAGAGCAATTTTTGTGAAACTATGGAAAAGTCAAAAATGTTCAAGAGAGTCAAAAAAAGTCAGATCATTTTGTTAATGTGAGTTTCATCATAGAACCAGTGCAGACAGCTCAAAATATCAACAAAGCATTGAAGGATGTGGCCAGTACATTGATGGCTTGTGATGATTGTAATCTGGAAAATGAGGTGGATATGGATGAGTGGAAAGCTGAGTGTAAGTGAATCCATCTCAACATATGCGTGAATTAGCAACAAGATTTGACCTTAACTGTCCCAAACATAGTGGACCATTTGAAACAAATCAGCAAAGTAAAGAAGCTTGATAGATGGTTCTGCATGAATTAAATGAGAATCAGAAGAAAAATCCCAATGGTTGGATAAAGATCAAGTACCAAAACATAGTCCAAAACCCGATACTCATCAAAAAAGGCTAATGGTGTCTGGTGTTCCAGCGCTGGTATTATCCACTAAAGCTTCATAAAACCTGCTCAATCATCCCTATTAAAGCACCAAGCACCTTTAAAAAACTTGAAAAAATAGTACTTCATTTTATATGGGATCAGAAAAAAACTCGAATAGCAAATACATTACTCAGAAATAAGAACAAATCAGGAGGTATCACATTACCAGACTTCAGGCTACACTATAAATCTATAGTGATCAAAACAGTATGGTACTGGCACAAAAACAGAGCAGTAGATTTATGGCACAGAATAGAGAACCCATAGATGAACCCTTTTATCATCATTTGATCTTTGATTAGCCTATCAAAAATATTCAGTGGGAAAAAAGACTCCCTATTCAACAAATGGTGCTGGGGGAACTGCCTGGCGACCTGTAGAAGACTGACACTGGACCCCCACCTTTCACCATTAACAAAAATTGATTCTCACTGGATAAAAGATTTAAACTTACGACATGAAACTATAAAAATACTAGAAGAGAGTGCAGGGAAAATACTTGAAGAAACTGGCCTGGGAGAATACTTTATGAGGAGAACCCTCCCAGGCAATTGAAGCAACACCAAAAATCCATTACTGGGATCTGATCAAACTAAAAAGCTTTTGCACAGCCAAGCACACAGTAAGTAAAGCAAACAGACAACCTTCAGAATGGGAAAAGATTTTTGCAGATTATGCTTCCAACAAAGGTCTGATAACTAGAATCTACAGAGAATTCAAACTAATCAATAAGAAAAAAATAAATAGGCTCAGCGCCTGTGGTTCAAGTGGCTTAGACACCAGCCATATACACCTGAACTGGCAGATTCGAATCCAGCCCAGGCCCGCCCAACAACACTTATGGCTGCAACCAAAAAATAGCCAGGCATTGTGGCAGGTGCCTGTAATCCCAGCTACTTGGGAGGCGGAGGCAGGAGAACCGCTTGAGCCAAGGATGTGGGAGGTTGCTATGAGCTGTGATGCCACAGCACTCTACCCAGGATGATAGTTTGAGGCTCTGTCTCAAAAAAAAAAAAAAAAAATAGAAGAATAAATAACCCCATTTCTATGGGGGTAAGAGACTTGAACAGAAACTTCTCTGATGAAGACAGGCACATGGCCTACAAACACATGAAAAAATGCTCATTATCCTTCATTATCAGAGAAATGCAAATCAAAACCACTTTGAGATATCATCTAACTCCAGTAAGCTTAGCACACATCGCAAAATCCCAAAACTACAGATGTTGGCGGAGAGAAGGGAACGCTTCTACACTGCTGATGGGAATGTAAGCTAATACGACCTTTTTGGAAAGAAGTTTGGAGAATACTCAAGGAACTAAAAATAGAACTACCATTCGATCCTGCAATCCCTCTACTAGGTATATATTCAGATGATCAAAAATCATTTTACAACAAAGACATTTGCACCAGAATGTTTAATGCAGCCAAATTCATAATAGCCAAGACACGTAAACAGCCCAAGTGCCCACTGACTCATGAATGGATTAACAAACTATGATATATGTACACCATAGAATACTATGCAGCCATTAAAAAAGATGGAGACTTCACATCTTTTATGTTTACCTGGATGGAGCTGGAACATATTCTTCTTAGTAAAGTATCTCAAGAATGTGGGGGGGGAAAGTATCCAATGTACTCAATACTACTATGAAATCGATATATAACCACCTACAAACTCATACAAAGTATGCAAA
>CAUYPK010087651.1:0-28412 GCA_963574355.1 Loris lydekkerianus | reverse complement strand
TTGGGCTTTTATATAAACCCATTTTAATTATTAACAAAAAAAAAAAAAAAAAAAAAAAAAAAAAAAAAACCTTCATCAAACCCGAAATAGTCACGGAATAGGCACACTTTTATACTTGCCTTTATGGGACTGCACACATTTTACAACATAAATTAACAGATTATCCATTCTACAGGGAGAGGATTTTTAGGCACTTTATAAGTTTTCATTAATATAAATAGCACAAACAAAACTCCTAAAACTCACAGCATCTTGTATATTTTTGGATCATATCTTACAATATAAATTTTGTAGACAATTATTGTGAAATGAATCTTTCCTTCATTTTGCCAGCAATCAGTAAAAGTCATTGCAAACACTTCACCCTTTGCAAAACTATTTAATTTTCTAGACTGCTAAAATGAACAAACACCCATTAGTTTTCAGATCATGGTTTTAATTACGTTGTTTAAAATTTTATGTCTCTCTTATAAGAATGAAATAAGTACATAATAAAATCCTCTGACTTATATCAGGGTAAAAATATTGGGTCATTTTCCAATAAGGCATAAAATTCAAAGAAAAAAAAAAGGAACTATTAAAAGAGTCACCCTAAAATATTTCCTTAAATATATTAAAATCTAAATGAAGAAAAATTAAAGAAAGTAATTTTAGGCTTAATCTAATGAAATAAGTTAATCACATAGCAACAAGAATTATGGTTGCAGAAAAGCTGACATGATATTCTGTAAAAATTAAAAGCTCAAATTGCATTAAGTATAATAAATTCTAGTCATGACTGTATTTCTTAATGAAATTATGCATATATGGCCTGATTTTGATTAGATCCTGGCTAGTGAAATAAAATGGGCTGACCCCAATTTTTGAAAAAGAAAACAAAATGGAAGTAATAAAGATCAACTGAGTAGACAATTATCAACAAAATTTATGTTTTGTGATGATTACTTTAGTGAGCAACTGAGATGGACTATAAGCCAATGCCCTTGATATAAATTGGTTTCAAATTATATCTTCCCCTCTCATCTCTCACTATACATAAATGTAAAGTACTTTCAACACTATGAGTTATAAGAAGGAAGATAATGTCTTTTCATCTTCAATACTTTAGAAGAAATTTTCAGATATGTCTAATTAGCCCAGATCCATTAAAATTGGGGATATGCTAAGAACAAAAGTCCTTTAGAAATATTGTTTGGAAGACCTCCTGCCTTCAGTGAAAATGTGTACCAGGAGGAAAAGGCAACACACAACATAATGGGCTTTTTATGAGAATAAAGTAGATTGATAAAAATAAAAGTAGATGTGAAGAAACGTTTTAACGTTAAAAAATTATGAGACTGTCTTTCTAATAGGTTGTCTTGAATCTAAATAATAATAATAATAAATCCCAAATCTTTTCTTTTGAACATGTGTGTTATTCTTCATTCTGTTTTTTCAAATGGTGGCAACTTTCTATCTATAACTGTTCTCAAATGCTGCCACCTAAAGGTTCAATTTGGTACAGCTAACAATGTCTAGTAAAAAATAAGGTTGAGTACCTGAAGATTTATAAAAGTAAAAAATCAAATCATCTCTTTATACCTAAATGTAAATTTATAAATAATTTTTTCTGAAGTTTACCTAAATGGAAATATAGAAGCAATATATTAAACAATTAATGAATATTTTATCAATGACCTTAGCAAAATAAAATTTAAAAATCATGAGACCTAGGGCAGTGCCTGTGGCTCAAAGGAGTAGGGTGCCAGCCCCATATGCTGGAGGTGGTGGGTTCAAACCCCAAAACTGCCAAAAAACCAAAAAAAAAAAAAATGATGAGACCTAAATGTTTACACTAATACTATTAGTAAAAAAAATTATAAAAGCATTTTTTACATTTCCAAAACAAAGTGTGTAAGGTATTTATTTTCTTATTAAACATCTAAGGTTAAGATATAGTCACATGAATCCTGTTTTTATCAACGCATTATGGGTTGTATACAAAATATTTCTAATTTTAAGAAAAAGTCAGTAAAATGTAAACTAGTCAAACCAACAATAAAAAGAAAGTTTGGCCACATGCAAAAATATGCAATACAGGCTATAAATATTTTAAAGAAGATATATTTATTTACATCTAATCATGCTGACTAGGTATATCCAGAAAAAGACAATAATAAATGTAACTCCTAATCTACTTAATGTTTTTGTACTGGTGCTTTTGGAAATCCATAAAAAGAACATATAACAAGGATTCTACAGTGTTTATTCATTATAGACCATAAGGATTAACAAAATCTGGAAAATAAAAGCATTCTGTCAACAAAAATATATTCTAAGACTACACTGGAACTAATTCCCTGGACAGAAAAATAAGTTATCCATCCATTCACACCATCCACTCTTATTAATTCCTTTGCTGTCATTATATATTTACCAAAGGCTTCTAGTAATAATTTCAAGTCCCAGATACTTTATATGAAACCATTACCTAGTGCCACCTTTCAGAAATCAATGAAATATTGCTTTGATTTCTATGTCCCTCTCTTATGAGTTTAGTTAAAATGAGTTCGTTAATTGAAGCCTGATAATTTCTTAGTAGACTAATATAGTTCATTGTCAATACCCCACGAAGCACAGAGCTCATGTACTGGACACAGTCCTTCGTACAGCAGTTCACCTTTCTGTTTAACATCGTTTTATCTGTAATTCATCTTGTAAATGTGTAAAGTCCTAACTGGTCAGGATGTTCCTTGAGAGCTGAGACCATGTCTGTCTGGTTTATTTACCTTTGAAGCTCAATGTTTGGTAATCTTAATGTATATTTATTGGTTAATTGAATAAATAAATGAATTATGGATACTTAAAATTAAGCTCATATAATTATATAGAACGAAAGTTAGTTTCAAATATAAAACTAATATTTTTATTCAAAATAACTTCCCTTGTGTTTTATTCTAGTTTATGCTTTAGCATTATATATAAACCACTAAGAAATTAATTTTCAGCATACAGCATATGTACAGCATTTGTAACACTTATAATTTTATCAGGCGAATATGGTACACATTAACAGGCTTGCTGCTTCTAGTTTCCTAAGTGAGTCTTAAAAATAACTAAAGCTTGGGTTGCGCATGTGGCTCAAGGAGTAAGGTATCAGCCCCATATACTGGGAGTGGTGGGTTCAAACCCGGCCCCGGCCAAAACTGCAAAAAAAAAAATAATAATAATAATTAAAGCTGTTGTCTAATAAAATATTCCCAGAAAAACTTTCAACTCTTAACACCAGCATAATTTACAAATAAAATCATTTGTTTGTTTATTTTTTAAAATGTGTTTAAAATAGTATCAACATGGTTGATATTTAAAACCGGGTATCACTTTGAAACCTTGAAGTTCTGGTCTCAATCCCCATAGGTCTGAAGGCTTCAGTGAGACCTTATTCTAAAATGTTTTAGAATGTTTCTTTTTTCCTTATTCTAAAAATGAAAATAAAATTGTTATCTTCATAGTAATACTATGTATTAGATCAGGACAATGACACCAATTTAAAGATCAGTAAATGACAATTATACATCAGGATAAGGGAATATCTGATAATTAAAGTCAAGCGATTTCTTGTAGTTCTAACTGGGCATGTGCACTTAGATGTGACCTTAGAACCAGACACATCCTTCTCACTAGCTAAAGTAAACCACCCGTTTCTAATGGCCCACTTTCATCAGATATCTCAGCTGATTAGGTAAGTACTGGTAAGAAAGGGAAGTAAGACTCTGTTCTTTTCCCAATTTTCTTTTGGGGAAAAAGGAAGGAAAGAAAGAAAATGCTTCATTTCTTCCCACTCTGAAGCATTATATTAACATCATATCACAACTGGCATGGAGGCACTGAGGGATAGAAAGTGTCTGCTATCTTCAACTTGCCCTAATGCACAGGTGTTTATGTACAACCCTGACCACTGTGTGACCAAGCTTGCTTTTAGGTTTTAACTTCCATTCACGCAGTATAAGGTTCAATTATCATCATCCTTTGTTCAGGACTCTTCAAATGCAGATTTGTGAGGAGCAAACACCAAAAATGCACTATGTGAATTATGATGAAAAAATTATATGGGCATATTCACATATAGATGGCTTAATGGAACAATATAGTTACAAATTCCATGAAGGTATCAGATTATTAATTTATACACAGTCATCAATGTTAATTAATTAACAATCGTTTGACTACAGTCTTGTATAGAATTATGACGGAATCTGGCTCTGTACAGTTGAGTTAACTAAACATTAACCTTGGCCTTTTTAGTATTCTTACAGTCATCTAGTTTTTGTTTAAGGTCTATGAAAAGCATTTTCAAGTTTTCCTAAATATGAAGCTTAAATATTTGGATTTATATAAAGTTAACTTAGAAAGTAATGAAAATTTTATTTACTATTAACTTTCTAAGAGGCCAATGTGTTTTCCAGGTTAAATACTCTTTGAGCAAAAAAAAAAAAAAAAAAAAAGAAAAAAAAATTAAAGAGGATTTAAGAGTCTATGGTTCACAATTCGTAATCCATAATCCATAATTCATAGTTATGAAGAATTTAGAGACATAAAAGTCAAGTCTAGAAACTTGAGGTGCTATCAGGAAATGTAATAATAAATCATAAGGGCATAACATGTTATTTTTAGGAAGATCTTGTTTAGAGAAAACAGTTACAGTATTAGTATTTCTATGAAATCATATATTTTACGTTTGCCAAAATCCCATTTGTAAGTGGTAGCATTCATTATATGGAATATTATTCCATCATATCAGAAAATCCTAACACTGTCTGCAGTATCACATAGCATAAAAAATATATACAGTTAACAATCCTAAAAGTCAAATTTCAGATTAGGTACATACTATAATGTGTGGAATAGCAGCATTATATTAACATCATTTTAGAGATTTCATTTAATATTTAGGATTTCTGAGTTATATTAACTAACATGTAATAAAAAATAATATATATTATAAATTTTAATAAAATAAAATGTCCAAACATACTGAATTACCTTTGGGGAAATAATATAAGCATTTTAAATATTTAATACAATAAAGTGGCCGGGCATGGTGGCTGTAATCCTAGCACTCTGGGAGGCCAAGACAGGAGGATTGCCTGAGCTCAGGAGTTCAAGACCAGCCTGAGCAAGAGTGAAACCTCACCTCTAAAAGTAGCTGGCCATTGTGGCAGGTACCTGTAAGTCCCAGCTACTTGGGAGGCTGAGGCAAGGAATCGTTTGAGCCCAAGACTTTGAGGTTACTGTAAGCTATGACGCCACAGCACTCTACCGAGGATGACAAAGTGAGATTCTGTCTAAACATAAATAAATCAAAATAAAAATAGCCAGGCATTGTGGTGGGGTGCGCACCTGTAGTCCCAGCTACTTGGGAGGCTGAGGTAAGGAATTGCTTGAGCCCAAGCGTTTGAGGTTGCTGTGAGCTATGACAGCATAGCACTCTACCAAGAATGACGAAGTGAGACTCTGTCTCAATTAAAAAAAAAAAAATTATATTTGAATCTTATGCATTAATTTGTTAAAATTATTGAAAATAATAATGAAAGGCATTGGTTAATCATAAAATTTCCCTTCTGGCAAGCAGAACCATTTTTCACTATTTCTCAACTTTCCTTTTTGTATCCTTTTTGCTAATGCACTCAATCCTATCTTATCACTAGTGCTTATAGAAATCACATCTGCTGCACTAAAAAAAATGTTGCCCCAGTTATTTCCTCTCCAGGGATTAATGGCATTACGTCCAGGGGATTTCATTAGCTTTCAGAGAGAAAGAATACATGCAATGTAGCCATAATCCAAACTGCAATCTCAGAAAAAGTAGTCAAACCTAACAGCAGAATATGTTTACCTGCTATTTAGAAAGGATTTGCATCATTCTGTTTGCTGAAAATGGTTCAGAATTATGAAATGTGAGTGCATTCATGTTACATATTAACACTATTTTTAAACTTGAAGCATTTGTCACAATTTTAGTAAATGTAAATTATTTACTCATAAATAGCTAGATCAGTTCACCCCACCCCAGCAATGCTGTTCTTCCAAAGCTAACATGTCCTCCAACTGTTAAGTAGAAAGAGGGTTGGGTTGGGGTTTGTGGAACGTGAAGAATCAATCGATGTATTTATTTCCCACCTATTCCCTTCTCCTTTTTCTGGAATTTTTTTTTTTTGTAAGACGATCCTAAAGTGTTAGAGTTTTATCAGCAACATTAAAAATGTAGCACAATTCTAAGTAAGGCCCTAAAACTTATCCAGTTGTCTCCAAATAGGGCACCAACACAACATCACCGTCTTTCCTGTCCAGAGCTACTAAGCTGTAGGAAGTCTGTTTGCAGTGGTATTTTGGATTATACAGGAAAATACTGCCATGGAAACCACACAAACAGCTTGTTCTACAGTTTTGAGGGTATATTATTTCATGAATCACATATTTAATTCAAATTATAAGGGGAAATAAATCAGGAGATTAATAAAGAACATATTCACAAATGGCCATATTTTGGTGTATCTATTTACCAAACGTCAGACGCTGGCATATCTTAATCTGGAGACTGCAATGATATTATTATTTAGGAAAAATAAAGAAAGATGAAGCATTTTAAAAAATGAATTCTTGCTTTCTCTTCTTATACAGTCTTTTTAAAAATCAGTTGTTGGTCATTTCTTCTGTTCAAATGATGTATTCCTAACAATTTTTATCTCTTTTTGTCATATTGTCTTTCTTTCAGTCTCGATAAAAACTTAGTTCTTGCATTATAGAAAATAATTAGTAGGTGGCTAAGTCATTACATAATATTTTACAGGTAAAAATAAACAAAGAAAAACCTCTATCCAAGACTGGCATAGACTTATTTTCCAAAGAGCTCTTGTTTTTCTGCAACCCTACTAGAATCTTTGGCTGCACCAAAGCTTTAAATATTGCGTTAAGGGAATTACGGTAAACTTTCCAAGTGCGATCCAGTATTAAAGCCTTACAAATATGGATATTTACATACTGTATTTACATGAAATGTACAGCAAAAGAAAAATAATTGATAAGATTTAATCATAAAAATCATTATAGGAGTTATTTATAATTAGTATATAATTTGTTTAAATTTTTTGTATAACTGTTACACAGCAAAACTTTAACAAAATGTAAGCATCAGAGAAACAAACCTAATCACAAAGGAATAGATTTAACTATAATGGAATATTGTACACTGGGTAAAACAGTTCTCTATTGCGTCTGGGTGGATTTTTGAGTAATACAATGAATTTAAATTGACTAGAAAATAAGAAGCCCCCACATATTAATTTCCTATATACTGTCTTGAATATATATTTTCCCCTTTATATGAATAACTTTTAAGCCCTTTTTGTCAGAGAATAGACTAAAGCATAGGAATAACTCTCTTAACCTGGCACTTAGCAGAGTTAACTCCCTTATTTAAAGAAGGAAGGATATTTTCAAAAGAAGAGAGTTTTCTGGTTGGTGTTCAGGGAATAAAGTAAACACCAAATACAAAATATGGGGAAAAGACACTTAGGAATGTGGGTGTTAAGTTTTGTGACAAACAAGGAAAACACATTATGGTATACAGCAGCAGTTCTCAACCTGTGGGTCGTGACCCACAGGAACTGTATTAAAGGATGGCGGCATTAGGAAGGTAGAGAATCACTGGTATATAGGCTTATTTAAATTCTCATGAAGTTATGCTTTATTGGATGCACGAACAATAAAATTGATTACCTGAACAATAAAAATAAAAAGACCTTTTTTTTTTCCATCAATGCAATTAAAGCAGTCAATGCAATTCTAAGAGACCACTAAATTCACCTAACCAAGTTAAAGAGTATGTTGAAAGGAAACGCATGTTAAGTTTTACAACTCACCTCCATTTCCACCTCAGTGAGTGATCTGCTTTTAACTTTTCAAAATGTTAATATTAATTATGGCTTTTTCAAGTAGGAGTAGAAAAAAATTCCTCCTCCCTGTAATTGACAACTGAAGGTGGAAATCATAAGTCAATTTCTATTTCCACAAGTAAACTTGAAGCATTTGTCACAATTTTAGTAAAATTTAAAGAAGTTGTTCATAAGAATAACACAATTCTTTTTGATAATTTTTGTCTCTGTTCTTTTACATGTTGGAATTAATTTTTCCACCAACTTTAGTGCTTTCCTTATATTCAAGACCACATTGTTCAAGAGCAATGTAGGTCACAAACACCAAAGTTGTAAGTACTTTTGCTCAAACACTCAGACCTGTAACAGGTTTGACCAAAAGAGAGGAGCCAACGGATAGGGCTATAGAAGCAGTACCTAGATTTGGCACCTCACCACAGATGGACTCACCCTCTGAGCAGGCTACTCTAGGCCTCAACTCCTGTAGAACAGTTCCCTAACGCTCAGACAGAACATTAGATTTGCCAGACACTCTTTAAAGCACATCGCACATATTTACTTACCTTGCTTCATAAAACCCTAAGGAGCAGGTACTATTTTTCTCCTCATTTTAAAGCTCAAAGAAACCAAGGCTCAGGAAAGTTCAATAACTTGTTCTGCGTCACAGAGCTGGAACTAGTTGCTGAGTTGGGATTTGAACTCTACACAGACTGACTCTATAGACCATGCCCAGAAACCATTACATTTCATTGCCTGGAAAACTCAGGCGATCTATGAGGTCTCAATAGTCTCACCTGTAAAAATATAGACTAAATCAGGGTCAAAACCCCAAACATTCTTAGAGGCTATGAATGTAGTAAACAGATGGAATATAACATTTGCAAGATGATAGGGACAACAGGAGCTGTGGGAACCTGACCAGCTTAACTCAGCTCCAACTAATGGCTGGTAGACAAGATTAGTCATGTGGAAGTTCTAGCTGATTTTAAAGACAAGCTGAGAATCAAAAACTTCTTTGTAAAATTTCTAAACGTTTAAAATACTATGTAGGCCAAGCACAACCTTAGTTGAATTTTTCCCATGAGCCATCAGCTGGTGACACCTTAACCAGAGGAGTTCTAAGTTTTCTTCCAGAGCTAATGTCCTAATAACCATCTGTAATGCCCATGTGGCCACATGTCTACCTGATGAACAGCCCTTACGGGAAATGATGCCACTGGTTTCTGACACAGTGGCATACAGCAAAAATCATGTGACTAACTATAGGAAGGAAGATGCATTTGTCTTCCAGAGTACAAGAATTTAGCCTTCTATTCAAAGCTATGCATGTATGTGTGGTCATATAAAATTGGAATTTAAAGTAAAACTTTATAATTTTCCATATGTGAATGATTCCAGAAATCCAAATAAATTGAAAACATAGACTTTCCCTATATTCTTTATCTTCAGCGTATTAATTTTGCTCTCACGTTAGATTTATGGTTTGAGTGATCTAACTGATTTGGGTGTATAAATATTGCTTGCTAAGTTTTACTGTCATCTTTCATTATGTGCATCATAAATGCCTAAAGTGATCTTTGATGTTCTTGCATGATTTCTCTCTGAGCTTTTCCAGACTAGAAATTTTAAGCTTCTGTAGATATATTTATAACTCTAAATTTGAACCGTGCATTTGGCATACTCAAAACAACTAAAGATAAACCTTAAATTTCCCATTTCAGAAATTCTCTGTAAATAATTTCAACTATGATTTTAGTCATAGTTAAGTTATAAATATAAATATACAGAAGTGTCTCCATCAACTAAAGACTATTTACATTTTTGAAAGAATAAAAAATTTGGGGATCTTGTTTTCTGTTTTCTATTTTATTTTATTTTTTTTATATTTAGCAAGCAAAAGTTGAGGCATGGATGGAATTAGTAATTGCAATGATAAATGCAGAATAATTGAAATGCAAACATCTTGTAATTAATTTCTCTCTGATGTACTTTAGCTCCAGTTGATTGCTGAGAAGGATAAAATCTTTGAGGTTAAAGACATTAGTCTCATTGGGATCTCCTGGAAAGGATTCATTTTGGTTTCAGAGGGCATCAACCAAACCAAAGCAGAGAATTTAAGAGCTGAATGAGATGCCGAGATGAAGTTATAACACACACACACACACACACACACACACACACACACACACATATTTCCCAGGGTCTTGAAGTCCTGTGCCCAGAATTATGTTCAGCAAATAAAATCCTTCTTCATTACTACTCTTCCAGGAGTTTGTATTATCATATTACAAGGCTGCATATACATCTGGCATATGGCTATGCAGATATAATGCACAAATATGTATTTACTTAAAACACATCAGAGAGAGATAATAATAGTTATAAGGTTAGGACAATTCTCCAATCTAGATTTTCCAAAATAAAACAAATAAATAGCAGCATTTTATACTCTCTTAAAAATAGGCATTTAGAAAATAAGAGAAAATAAATACGCTTGCTTTAAATGTATGTTGTAAAACTACCATATTAATTGCTTAAACCAATCTGTGGTTTTGGTTTAAAATTACATTATTGTGTATAAAATGGTACATGGTCCCTATGATGAACATCTTCCTGAACATGACACATGTTGCATGAGACTAGTACCAAACTCTGACACAAGGAATTTTTCAATAACCCACCTTCCAAAGTGACGTACCCATAAGTAGGGCCATATCTCTTCCCTCACTGCTCTCTAACCATCAAGATATTACAGAACCCCTCGTATCCCTGTCTAAGAAACATATGTGAGAAGAATACAGGTAGAGTGAGAATCATATGTTTCCTGAAAATTTTGCACTACTGATAAAAGGAAACTCCCTCTTCTGGCCATGACGGCAGGAAGGAAGAAGACCTTCCTTCTGTTTCTTATTAGATATTTGCCTGGGAAATAGGTTTACTAATATGACTCAGTTCTCTCTGGAAAAAGAGAATTGGAGAGAGACAAGAGGAGGGTAGACAGAAGGTACAAGACTGACCAGCCATAGGCCGAGCATTTGGAATGGGAAGACACGTGGGTTTCCATGGATGCAAGGGTGCTGAGGAGGATGGAGGATTTGAGTTCCCCCAGACAGCTGCCCATGAGATGAAGCAACCCCTGAAGTTAGAGGGAGGGAGTCCCATCACTGGGAGGGATGACATGGCTAAGGAGTAACGTTCTGCAGTTACCTTGTACTCTCAAACTAGGAAAAGTGAACAGCAGAAAGAAAAGTCCCGCAGGACTCTTCAAAGCATGCACCTGTGTAACCCACAAGCGAACCAGCACTGCTTCCTCTCATAAACCCCAAAGACAGAATGAGCTAAGAAAAGGCAGATCCTTCCCTTCCTTCACAACCTCAGTCCCTCAGGCATGGCCCACTTGGGCATGAGAGATAATGAAATTTCAATCAAGTTTGAGGTTATAGTTTTCACTGAACTAGACTTTTAATAACAAAGTGATAGGAAACTATATAGTATAGGCAATCTATTATTAGGGGATACAAGGAGCTCTAAGGATGATCAAGTGATTAAAGAAAAGCAAAGATGTTTTATATGTAAACTGTCCACTTAGTCGATACTCCTCAATAAGCTGAGGTTAGACTAAGATTCAATTATGTGTTGGTCTTTGTATTTTATTTAGTTTTATTTTATTTCATTTTTGAGGAATAAAATTAGTTCAGACCCTCCAAATCAAGAACGGGCACAAGATGCCAAAACAGCTAGCAAACTGGGGATCAGACCTCTTGCTTTACTTTTGACTTTACCACAGGAGGAGAGGAAGCAGAAACCAGAGATGCAAATAACTTTGCAGATCAAGACCCAGCTTTCAGGGTGGAGGATAGGCAAGCTCACCCTTCCTTCAAACCCTTAAACAGGCCAGATTAATGGGAATGTAAAAGGTATAGTTTATTTTTTAGTTGCAGTACAAACCTAAGAAGAATGAAAAGAAAAACGGTGCTGCAGAAATCTACAGGCTATTCAAGCACTACATGCTCTATTTATAATTTCTTACAAATTAATAACCTAAAGACAACAAACTGTTTTCAGAAAATTTTCATGGCTCAAACCTCAGGACCTTAGTGTAGGATTTAAAAGAAATCTACCATGGATTTCACTGAATCCAGGGGCTCCTAGAAAAAAAATGAACCGGCCAGTACCTTGAGCAGAGAAGATGTCATGTTCACACAATTAACTATGAACTTATATGAATTAGTAAATAATCGGCAGAAATAACATGCAGACCCCTAATAACAGTGGGTTAAATGAAAGGGAGGTCTGGTACAACAGTCAGCTTGCTGCTCCACCAAACCCAGGGTGTGGCTCTCGCTCCATCCTTATCAAGATGCAGCTCTGAGCAACAAAGCAGACTTTGAGCTTATGTTCTAACAATAGCGCACTTTCCCTTCATCTCCTTGCCCAGTCACATGGCTGTCCTTCCTAGCTACCAAAGCCTTTGCTGAAAATGAAACTTATATTATTGTAGGAAAGAGTATATAGAGGACAAGTAGCAACTGGCAGTTGCTAACACATCTCATATATGGCAAAGCCAAATATATACATAAAGCTGTATCTAGGAATTACATAAGAGCCATATTCTGTGCAGTCCAGTGGATATTACATGTCCATGCCCTAAGTTTGTGTGCTTTCTTCACAGAAGAACCTGTCATTTAACAATTACCTTGATGAAATAATTTTGATTATGTGGTTTAAAGCCCACAGTTGAAGAGAAAAAAACAATTATAAGAAAGGAGAGGCGATGACAGAAGAAGGCATATTGAATTATTCTGCTCTTGGGCAGCCTGAAGGGAAATCTAAGTGGGAAAACACATTTTCAACATTTGAACCATACGGAATAAGCACAGGATTTGGTATAAAGCATATGGCATTCACTTATCATTTTATCTTATCCGTATTCCTGGAATATTAATTGAAATTCATTAAATATCTTTTTAAAAGGCTGTTCTTTTAAAAAAGGGGATAACTTTCCGCGTGTGGTGGTTCAGGCCTGTAATCCCAGCACTGTGGGAGTCTGAAGAGGGAGACTTACTTGAGCTTAGGAATTTGAGACTTGCTGGAGCGAGGGTGAGACCCCAACTCCTAAAAAGAAAGAAAAACCCAACTGGGTGCTGTGGGGGGTGCCTGTAATTCCAGTGGCTTCCAGAGGCGGAGGCACCAGGATGCCCACAGTTGGGAGTCTGAGGTTGCAGTGAGCTATGACGCCATTGCATTCTGCTCAGGGCATAGGGTGGGACTCTATCTCAACAACAACAACAACAACAAACAAAAGTAAATAAAAATAGAAAATAAGCAAGGAAATAAAAAAAAAATAGGGGATAATTTAATGTAATGGCTATCGAGAGTGGCTAAATAAAGCTAATTTCTGAATTTAAAGTGGCTAAGTAAAGCTAATTTCTGAAGTAAAGCTAATTTCTAAGTAAAGATAACTTATAGAAAATAATCATCAGCCATTTGGAAACTCAGATATCTAAAACAAACAAAAGTTGCTATTCTTAAGTACATTCATCGATAAACAACTTTTATGCAGTGGGACATACAACTCTGTAAAATGTGTGGGTTTAAAAACTGATTTTTCTTTACTTAAGGTGAATTTTTTAAATTTTATTTAATATCAGTAGCTATGAGTCAATCATTTTAATAAAATATATTGATTTTACCTCAAATTATGTTATGATTTGTCCTGTTAAAATATTTCAAATTAAATTAAACTGAATTATAGTCAATGAGTCAATGAGAAATACTATAGGGGCCATTTCAATAACTTTGATAACAACTACATTTTAGCACTTAGAATAAAGATTTCTATTAATACTTATTTTTAAATAAATATATCTAATCATTTCTTCTATCTGCACGCATAGAATTGAATTTGTGAGTACATAAAATTCTCCAAAAATCCAAATAGGTAGCAAATAAAACGCTACAACTAATGAGAAAGAAACAAGTTCTTTATTTGCACATACCAAATAGGATGCCTTGTAGGAAGATTTAAATAATTGGGGAGCATTTGTGGATTAAAATAAAACAATAAAAAATACAGTAATTATAAACTTCAGGGAAAATAGAAAGTAGTAGATAAAATGAAAAACAGTCATAGCTGTGAATATCCTTGATATAATCTTAATATTGTAAATGCTTAATTCTTACATATACTAAAATTATAATCCAATTTTATTGAAGACAATTGGAAGGTAGATGGGAATGGAGAGAAAAGAGATATAAATCCTGATCTTTTGTAGTGGGAAGATAAAAAATTATTTCTAAAACTGAAAATCAGGAAGAAAGGAGACAAGCAAGTAATGTAAAGAAGATAAATACTAAAGCAACAATCCAAAAGTACAGTGGTGCCCTTAGTGGAAGGCCAGGGAGCAGACAGTGTTTTAGAAACAATGTTTGACATGCATTTGACCTTCTGTTTGTTTTTTTGTTTGTTTGTTTTTATCACTTTGTCACCCTCAGTAGACTGCCGTGGCATCACAGCTCACAGCAACCTCAAACTCTTGGGTACAAGCTATCCTCGTCTCAGCCTCCTGAGTAGCTGGAAATACAGGCATCCAGCATAACACCCCAGTATTTTTTAGGCACAGGGTCTTTTTTTTGCTTAGGCTGGCATGAACTCCTTAGCTCAGGCAATCCACCTGCCTCAGCCTCCCAGAGTGCTAGAATTATTATAGGTGTGAGCCACCATACCCCACCCTATATTTCACCTTCTAAGTGCTGTTAAGAGCAATCATGAAGAAAATGAGTAGAGTAAATTTAATACATAAAACCACACAAATTTCCCTAAGGTATCTTGGACAGGAATTGTCACATTTTGAGATGTTCTAAGATTCGCCACAGATTATTCAATCTCTCTGAGCCTCAGTCTTCTTAATACCATCTCTGTAAAGTACAATAATGCCTCTTTTACAACACGATGGTGAGGAGTGAGGATTTGAGATTATGTTTGTAAAGCTCAACACCATTTGCTGCACACAATACCTTAATTCCCTTCTGCCTTCTCTTGCATTGTTACTATTGTGTCAGGGAACATTAGGGCGTAAGATTCCCGGCTTACCCACTGTGTATAAGTCAGACAGCAGGCACCTATGTGAGAGACTGCCACATCCCCATTGACAGGCTTTGTGAGGAGATGGTTGAGAATTAATGTCGTAACTTTTGGATAGATAAAGGATATCAAAGGTGTTCACAGTGTGGACGGAGAAGGTTTGTGAAGCTATGCGAGGGGGAAATAGTAATGGTAAGTCCTTATGGCTAGTGTGGAGAGTTTCCATAGAATGATCTGGAGAGTTTAGAATAATTGTCCTAAAATTGGCAGCCAGAAGAGGATAGTGCCAGACTCACTCCTAGCAAGAATGGCAAAGGACAGCCAAATAGACAGTAATAACAATAACAGTAAAAATTAGCATACTTTAATATAGTCCTTATAATATGCCAGACATTGTTTTAAACACTTCGTATATATTACTCCATTTAATTCTCAGAACTTCAGTGAAGCACAGGATATGTGCGGTCACACAGACAGTTATGAGTTTGAACTAAAAACTCTTAACTCCAAGAATCTAAGAGTCTATAAACTATGTTGGGCTAAGTGGTACTTAAAAATTAACTTCAAGCACTTGCCACTGTGCGCTTACGTTGGCAGCACTGTACAAACAACTCAGTACAGTTTCATGACCTTAGTATATTAGTGTCTCACAATGTTGTTCATGTCGCCCTGTGGTAGCATCTTGCTGAGTGGCAATATTATTAATGTTGTGTGCTTTTGTGTGGTGTGGCAGTTGAAGATTGAATTAGAGGAACAAACAAATATTCCAAATTTTCTTGCTAAATTTGGCAAGAGCAAATGTGAAATCAGGAATACATTAGTCCATATCTGTGGGGATAATACCATGAGGAAATTGGCAGTGTACAAACGGATTAAACATTAAACATTTTTCACAGGGAAATGAAAGCATCACTGATGTGGAGAAGTCAGGCAAACCAGTAAAAAAATCACTGCAAAAACTCATGGAATTGTGCTTCAAAATCATCAGCTTACTGTGAGAATGTAGCATAAGTAAACATGGATGAAAAGTTAAGAAAACCTTAACTGAAAATCTTGGCCAATGCTCATGGCTCTTGCATCACAATGCACCAACTCACACAGCACTCTCTGCAAGGGAGTTTTTAGCCAGTAAACAAATAACTCTGGCCCCCAATGACTTTTTTCTTTACCCCAAGATAACACAAATATTGAAAGAAGACATTTTGATGGTATTCAAGACATCAACGGTAATATGGGGATAGTCCTGATGGTCATTCCACAAAAAAAGTTTCAAAGTTGCTTTGAAGAGTGGACTACGTACTGCATCTGTGCATATCTTTCCAAGGGGAGGACGTTAACGGTCATCATTGTGATATTCAGCAAGGTATGTAGTACTTTTTTCAGGATGAATTCACAATCTTAATCATCAGACCTCTTAAGGTGGTGTTAGAACCAATAGGAATAACCTCCAATTAGGAAACTGAGAAGAGGTAATTTTGCTATGGTGTCTTGAAAAGGAAATATTACACAATTTTATAATTGCATGGCTGTGATATACTAAATAGTGCATAGAATGCTTTATTTAAGCAGACAGATGGTAAGCTGTGAAGTTGGGCTGCAAACCTGGGCCAGCAGAACTATAGTTAGGCACTATCCACTGTACTAGAATCCGATTCGCAACCTGCAAACTGATAATAGGATTTATTTCATACCCTGTTCTTGTTTTACAAAAGCAATGACTATCACAGTGGTTCTCAATTGTGGTCCAGGAATCTCTTGGGAAATTTAAGACTCTCTCAGGGTCCACAGAGTCAAAAATAATGCACAGGTATAAGATCCACATGTGATGAAATATCAATTAGTGAATTCTAATGGACTGAGTCTGGAGTGTGTATTGACGTGGTTTCTGATTCCACATTGTGGCTTTTACGAAACTAAGAGTGTCCCAAAATTCACCCATAAAGTTGCCACATAGGGGATATGGCACATTCTGAATGTACATTTACAAAATATTCATTACAAAATTTTACAAAGTGGCAGCCAACACCTGAAGAGTAAATTTTGTAAATATTATGTAAAATTTCCCGTTTCTGCTATGTATAATGACTTTATGGGGAACTTTTGGGACACCTCTTATAGTATCACTTGTTGAGTTTTAGAGTAGCACCAAATAATATCCATAGTTATTTGAAAATTATATTTAAAACCTTTTCCCTTTTGAAGTATTTATCTGTGTGAGGCTTGATTTCCTTCTTGTGCATAGCCAGAATAGCATATTACAAGATGCAGCATATTTGTTTTACAACAAATATGTAAAACAATGCCATTTTTCTCATTGTTTTGGAAAATGCTATTATTTTTCATAAAATATCTTATTGCTATTATTATGCTATGCATTCATTTTTATTTTTAAATGGATCAATACATATGTTTACATGTTCTCAGTTTTATTTCTATTAATAAGTATTATCCATGTAAACACATAAATTGGGGGATCTTTAATAATTTCTGAGACCAAAATGTATGGAATCACAGGTCTATGCTAGCTACTCAGTAGACACCACGATTTTCTCAGTTTTATTAGGAATAGGTACAGTTTTATCACCCTTTTTAATTTTATTTTTTATTCTAAGATAAAAATTTGTCATTCTATTATCTAAAGTAACACTTCAGGATGGTTGTGTTCCTATTTATTCAGTAATACAAACATTCTAGAACTATTACTAATCCGATACATTCTTAATATTTGAGAATGCAATTTAAACCCATGAGTTATAACGTAATCATTTTCCATTGTTCTTTGAAGAGTAAGGTTTGCTATCTTCTAGCATGCTGTTACAAAAATTATTGTTTAATATTGATGCAAAGTGAGGAATAAAAACATTTAGGCATACTAAAGTATACAAGTGTAGCCTTATATATTTACTTTAAGACATCACTAAAAATCATATCTTTTGTGTTAACAAGGATGGAACTGAAACACATTGAAACACATTCCGTAAGAATAGAAAAGCAAATATCCAACATACTCAATACGAATATGAAGCTAGCAGATGATCTAATTTATGCTCCATGAGTTTTCCTCATACATTGGAGGAAAATTCATTTCAATTCAAGTTGGGGAAGGGGGAAGGAGGGAGTGGGAATAGGGGAGGGGAGGTTGGAGTGTTCCCACTTAATGGGCACAATGTAGGGTGTGCGGCGCACCTTTGGGGTACAGGGCATAACTATAAGAGGGACTCTCCCTAACAAATTCAAATATTGTGGTTTGGTTGTACCCTCACATTAACCTGAAATAAAAAAAAATAATAGGAATCACACTACTAGAAATTATATTAATGCATAATTACATTAAATACATAAATGCTATTAGGTTTTTTCCCCAAAGTGTTGAAATTAATTTTATGACTTTATGGATCACAAAGCTCATGTTCTGGTAGAATCTCCTAAGGATAGTGTACATGAAACTATTTGAAGACACTATACATTGATTCTGTATTTGCTACTTACAAGTATTTAAAATAAGTTCTTGATATCTTTTGCAAAGCCTGGTCCCGTCAGAAAGGCATGGCAACAAAACCAGAGGGAAGTGTGTGCCCCAGCTTCAGAGCTGCAGAGAACGGAGTTTCGAGCGAGGTATGCAGTGGGTAAGACCTAGCAGTTCAAACCTGAAATCTGTGAAATGCTGGCACCATCAGAACATTTCTTACCTTCATAGCCAAACCCTTTACCAGTATGAGGGCATTTCCTTATAGGCTTGTTTCCTCTCTGTGACAACAAATGAAGATCTAACAAATGCCAAGTTAAAAAAAAAACTTAAAAAAAAATTTAAATTGACACATAAAATTATATGTATCCATCATATCCAACGTGATGTTTTGAAGTACATATACACCGTGGAATGGTGAAATCTAATTAACCAAGGCATTACCCCTAACATAGTTATCATATTTGTGCTGAGAACATTTAACCTCCACCTTGAGCATTTTTCAACCATACGATATATCATCATTAACTATAGTTACCATGCTGCATAATAGATCTCTTGACCTTGTTCCTTCTATCTAACTGCAAAGCTGAACTCTTGAAGCTGCAAAAATGCAAACTAAACACAGAGAATCTATTTCCATAAAACTACAAGGCATACCCAGAGTCTGCGGATGTTGCTCAGCAGAAGGAAACAACAAATGAGGGCAATTGTTGGAGGCCTGCACACAGATGTTTGATCAAAGACAGGAGCAACTTGAGAAAACATCTTAGTAAGAGGATGTCGGATCCCTACACAGATCACTATGAACCAAACAGTGCAAGACATGAGCAGGGGGCACAAAATTAAGCATTAAGATGATTAATAAAAGATCTGCCCAAGACTGGGTCAAAGAAAATTCTGCTTGCACAAACAGGGCGAAGGCTTTGACTGCTTCCTTGGTACTGAGAGATTGGATGTAATCAGAACAATAATAATTATAATCTACATTACTTCATTATGTGAAATTTCTTTTATTGTAAGCAGTATATCTCACGTGTGATTTCAATCATTTCTCATGTCATTTTAGGTCTTTTTTTTTTTTTTTTTTTTTTGCAACTCCAAGTGAGAATAACCTGCTCAGTTACTAATCAACAATGGTATTTCGAACATATTTTTAATTGACAAATACTAAAAATATTCCCAGAGTGGGCAGATAAAGAGAAGTGCATCCCTTTACAGAGATATGTATAACAAAGAATATCTTATACAATCACATATTTAATGTTGATTGGATTGATGTAAACACGTCAGATTGTATAAAAAACCCCAACACATTGTACCCCATACATGCATAAATGTATTCATGATCTATGTGTATATGACTTAATAAAAAAAGTAAATAAATGAAAAAAGAAAAAATATATTAACAGAAATATTTAAGATTTTAATTGTTTTCTATTCGCTACATGTTTTTTCTCAGTACAATAACATTTCAGATTTCATATTTTCTCCAGTAACGAAAACTTTTTTTTTTTCTAGAATGATAAAATCACTACACAATGAAATACATTATTAAATACTTTGCCACAAAAGTGAATGAAACCATTCATTTATTTCAACCTTATGGTTATTAAATATCAGGTTTTAATTTTTTTGAAAACAATACAGGTTATGAAATGTCTACTCAATTATAACATAAGTTAATTGCTTCTTTCCCAAATGCATTTTTCTTTTTATTTACTCCAGGCAATTTCTGTCAGATATTATTGTACAATGATATATCACAATTTGTTCTGCTTTGGCTTGGCATGAATGCATAAAAGATTAAAGCTTTATCCATGGGTAAAAATAAATTATGGACACTAATGAATAAGAGCTTTATGGGAAAAAATTCTGGGCTCTAGATACGTACAATGAAAACTATACATAATTTCAGGTATGAAATGAAACGCTTAACTCAGTGAAACTGATCAAATCTTCACAGGGGACATTTCTGCTGCTGAGCAGTTCACAGGGCTCCCATTTAATATTCCAGTCACAAAGGTGACATGGTTTCCATTCCTGGCATTTTAGTTCATTGAGTCTAAAGAACTAACTCATTATTCCATACTCAGAGCTAGCTCTTTTTACTTACAACAAAATTCTAACAAAATTAATGTGAGATGAGGACAGTATTAATTCATTTCCAGCTAAATGCTAAATTAGTAATCTGCTCTTTGACAGGCTGCGCTGATACACAGTACAGCACTAAAGGCTACACTTTGTTTAAAGAAAAAAAAGTATGTTGAAAGCTTTAAAACAGGATAGAATACACTAATGTAGCTTTTTTTTTTTTTTTTTTTTTTTTTCCACTAGAGGAACACTATTAAAAAGATGCTGCCGATGATGTTGGTACAAATGTTAGAGCTTTTTGTTTTGTATTGTTTTTCGTTTGTTTACATCAAAATGTTTAAGGAAGCTAAAATGCATTTATTTACCTAAGAAAGAATATTTCAGGTGGTACCTATGAGGTTTTTGACAATAGCTTAAGTGTTTGTCCATGGTCTTTAAAGATATACCAGTTTATAGCCATATACTAATATAAATGTCTAGTAATTACATAAAATCATTGGAGTATTTTTGTCAGAGATCAATTACCTTTTTTTTTTTTGAACTTTTTCTATATTAAATTAACTTAATGTATTCTACATATGATAGTTTAGCTGTTCAAACACTCCTGAGCACATTTTCAAAGCGGCTTTCATCTGTGGAGTCCTTACTAATTAAGGAGAAAAGACATGAAGTAAAAAAGGACTGTTTTATACAGAGGTCAAGGCTTCAATAAAATAACTAGATCAATCTAGACATTTATGATTATAACACATTTGTAAATATGTGGTATTTGATATATAATTTTTAACCTCCAACTTTTAAAAAGAAAGAGGAAATATAAACAATTGATGTATTTGGGAAACCAAGGGATTAGTAACCAAGGGACTAAAGTTCAAGGACTTACAAAACCTGCTATAATAGATTCCAAGAACTAGGCCTGAAATGAATAATTCATAAATGGCTTTGAAACATGTATTTTTGTGTCTTTCCCATATAGGAAAAGAAAACTTGGCTCATTGCATAATGCAAATAAATTGCTTATTGTTTTATGAATTGGTCAACAATATCACAAAGGACATAAACTAGCTCTGTGAATTCCATGTTTAATGAAACTTTTATTTACTGTGCTGAAAATATCCAAAAGTCATTTTACCTCCTTAAAATAATCAGAAGAAACAAAGTCTGAGGATATATTTAAAGACCATCATAATTCAATATGATAAATTTTCTATCATTAATGAAAAATTTTTTTATATGTAGGATATTATATCAACAAAATGACATAGTTTATAAAGTTTATTTGTAATGAACATTAAAAATTACTGGTACATGTAGCATATTTGATAACCATTTAATAATGCTTATGCAGAACTTTAAAGATTAAATAGTGACTTTGGGGTTAAGATGGCTAAAATATATTTATAGTATTAGAATTTTCCACTCATGGAACAGTCCTCACAATTACTTCACGTTATTCAATAACATGTTGAGAATGTGAATTCTACACAAACAAGCTCAAAAATGAGATGAAACAACTTCATGAGTTAAAAATGACTAGGGAAGAGCACAGATTGAAGATCAAAATTCCACCATTACATGGCAATAGATAAAACTAAAAATTGACTTGACTAAAATTCAAATAAGTGACATCTAGAAAAACACTGAGTTAATATAATGAATGCTGTTTTAATTAAAATAATTAAAACAATTAAAGATAAGGAGATATGGATGCAAGCCAAAGTGAATACAGAATAAAGATCATTCATGCCTATAAAATAAAAACCCAACAAATGCAAGTGAAGATACATTTTAATATTGTAGTACAATTCTCAAAAATAAATACTGAATCTAAGTATCAAAAGAATGTGGTACATTTTGAGCAGATTTGAGATACAATAGTCAATTCTAAGACATGACTTAGTCAACCTAATGACTATTTAAACCCCCAAAATCCTCCTCAAAAAGTGTCACCTAACTGGCAGGAAAACATTAGATTAGCTGGAGATATTTCCAACTTTCGGTGCAAGTGGTAATAAAATAACATTTATAAACTGTAAGTAAACAAAAGTGCAACCCAAGAATTCTACAGCCCAGATGTTATTTATGCCCAAGGACAGTAAGTGGGTATTCCCAAGTAATAACAAATAAAGAAAATTAAGATAATTATACCCAGGAGCTGTTCTTTGGAAATAATAAGCTCGACCATGAAATACTTGCAATTAAAAGATAAATATAAACAAATCCTAAGAAATCAGGAATCCATGATAACAATGAATGGTGATCCAATTTCACACAAAGCTATTAAGAAAAAACTGTGAGTCCTGGGACTAAAGAATAAAACCTGTATGTTATAAACATGGGCAATATAAATAATATTGTGCATTATTAAAACAAGGAGATGCGAGTATGGGTAATACACTCATATTTTAAACAAGGATTCAACAGAGTTAACATTGAAACGTGTGGTTTATAAATTAACTGTATTGTCAAGTGTTTTTACATTCTCTTCTCTTTTTTGCTTCTTGTGTCCCCTTCCCTCCTCTGCTGCTGCTTCTTTCTTAGTCTCTCGCCCAACCCTCTCTCTCTCCTTGACGCGTAAGTGGTGTCTTCTTTTCTGAAGTTCAAGTGAAACTAAAGACGACATATTTTATTTAAAATAAGAACGATACCACCATCACCATGTTAAAACTCATCTGTATCTATCCTTTGATCCACCCACACGTTTCCCATCTGCATTTTTGCCAGAGAGATGTGGAAAATGTTGACATTGAGAGATGTGTGGGATTGGGTTCAGGTAATGTCAAAACAATGATAGATTTAGAGGTTAGAATTTAAATTTTTTTCTGAAGTTTCAGTATTTATATTATTGAATAAATTATAATTTTTCCAAAATCAACAAAATATATTTTGTTTAAAAATCTAGACGCAGGGCAGCGCCTGTGGCTCAGTGAGTAGGGCGCCGGCCCCATATACTGAGGGTGGCGGGTTCAAACCTGGCCCTGGCCAATCTGCAACAAAAAAATAGCCGGGAGTTGTGGCAGGCGCCTGTAGTCCTAGCTACTCAGGAGGCTGTAACAAGAGAATTGCCTAAGCCCAGGAGATGGAGGTTGCTGTGAGCTGTGTGACGCCACAGCTCTCTACCAAGCGTGACAATGTAAGACTGTGTCTCTACAAAAAAAAAAAAAAAAAAAAAAAAAAAAATCTAGATGCAAATGTAAGAAAGGTATAATATTCTAATTTTCTGTATCTGAATACTAATTGAAGATTATTCAAAGTTTGAGTTGAATAATTTGGGTGATTAACACTTATATGTACACGGCTTATCTATTCATCCTTCGATATTTTCCCTACTAAGGAAAAGATAATTTTTCAGTGTTTTTTTTTTAAATTTCAAATTATTACAGGGATATAAATATTTTTGGTTACATGGATGACTTTTATAATACATGAGTAATGGTTATGAATGTGCCCATGACCCAGTGTTCACTGTGACCCTTAGTAGGTTTTCACCCATCTCCTCATTCACCTTGACCCCTGCTTGATTTCTTTCCTCTGTGCACATCTGTGCTTATTGGTTAATTCCACTTTAATAGTAAGTACATGTGGTGTGGCATTTTCTTTTCCACTCTTTAAGTACTTGACTTAGAATAATGTTCTCCAGTTCCATCCAAATTGTTGCAAAAGGCATTTACTCATCCTTCCTCATGGCTTAATAGTATTCCACAGTATAGATATACCACATTTTGTTAATCTACTCAAGAATTAATGGACACTTGGGTTGATTCCACATTTTTGAATGCTAATTATGCTGCAATAAAGATTTGAGTGCATGTGTCTTTTGGATAAAGTGACTTATTTGGATAAATACCAAGTAGAGGGACCTCTGGGTGAAATGGTAGGCCCACTCTTAGTTCTTTAAGGAATCTCCCTGCTGTTTTCCATAAAGCTTGTTCTAATTTGCAGTCCCACCAACAGTGTGTAGATGTTCCTTACTCTCTGCATCCATGCCAGCATTTATTTACTGTTTTTGTATTATTTAATAAAAGCCATTCTAAGAGGCATAGGCAATATCTCATTGTGGTTTCTAATTTGTATTTCCCTGGTGACTAGTGATGTTGAGCATTTCTCTCCATAAATATTGGCTATTTGTATATCTTCTTTTGAGAGCTTCTGTTCTTGTCTTTGGCCCACTTTTTGACAGGATTGTTTGATTTTTTTTTTTTTTTCTTGCCAATTTCCTTGAGTTCTTTGTGGATTCTGTTTCGATGTCCTTTGTTGAAGGTAGAGCTTGTGTTTCTGTCATTCTATAGGTGGTCTCTTTTCTCTCTTAATTATTTCTCTGGCTGTGGAGAAGTTTTTTAATTGAGTCAAGTTCCATTTATTTTTTTATCTTTGTTGCTGTGATTGTCATTGGAGTGTACTTCATGAATTGTTTGCCTACTCCAGTATCTAGAAGAGTTTTTCTAACATTTTCTACCAGAATTCTTATGGTTTCATGACTTACATTTAAGTCTTTTACCCATTTTGAATTAATTTTTGTGAGATATGAGATACATGGATAGTATTTCATACTTCTGCACGTGGCTATCCAATTTTCCCAGCACCATTTATTGAATAGAGATTCTTTTCCCCATGGTATATTATTGTCTGGTTTGTCCGAGATCAGTTGGCTGTATGTGGATAGTATTATAGTTAAGCTTTCTGTTCTGTTCCTTTGGTCAATGTCTCTATTTTTGGATCAATACCATGCTGTTTCAGTTATTATAGACTTACAGTATAGTTTGAAGTCTGGTAATGTGATGCCTCCAAATTTGTTTCTTTTACTTAAGATCGTTTTGCCTATTTGGCCTCTTTTCTGGTATACAAAAAGCATAGTATTATTTCAAGATCTGTGAAAAGCGTTTTTGGTATTTTGATGAGGATAAGATTGAATTTGTAGGTCACTTTGGGTAGTGTGGACATTAACAATGTGGATGCTAACATTAAGTGACCATGAATGATTTTCTCTTTGTTTGTATCCTCTGCAATTACTTTCTTCACTGTGTCATAGTTTACTTTGTAGAGATTTTTCACCTCCTTGGTTAATTATTTTCCTAAGTATTTTATTTTCTTTGCAGCTATTGTGAATGTTATTTAGTTTTTTGATTTGATGCTCAACTTGACTGTTATCAGTGTACAGAAATACTACTGATTTGTGTATATTGTTTTGTTACCTGAGAGCTGGCTGAGTTCATCAATTACAGGAGTATCTTAGTGAAATCTTTGAAAGTTTCTAGATATAAGATCACATTGTAAATAAAAAGCAATATGTTAATGTCCTCTTTCACAATTTGTATATCCTTAATTTCCTTCTCTTGCCTATTGCTCTTTCTAGAACTTCTAGCACAATCTTGAATAGACCATGGGCATCTGTGTCTTGTGCCAGTTTTAGTAGAAATGCTTTCAACTTTTCTCTGATCAGCCATTGGTTTGTTATACATGGCTTTTATAATTTTGAGATTTGTTCTGTCTACGCCTAATTTATTGAAGATTTTTATCAAGTAAAGGTGCTGAATTTTCTCAAATCATTATTCTGCATCTATTGAGATGATCATATTATCTTTGTTTTTGCATCTGTTAATGTGGTGAATTGCATTTATTGAATTACATGTGTTGAATGATCCTTGTACTCCTAGGACGAAGCTCACTTGGTTATGGTGGATGATTTTTTTGATGTGCTATTGAATTATATTTGCTTATATTTTATTGAGGATTTTAGTGTTTATATTCATAAAGGGATATTGATCTATACTTTTCTTTTTTGCTGTGTTTTTTCTGGATTTAGTATCAAGTTGATACTGGATTCCTAGAATGAGTTGGAGAGGATTCCCTTCTTCTCAATGTTATGAAATATTTTTGCAGTATGGATACCAACTCTTCTTAGTAGGTCTGATAAAGTTTGTCTGTGAATCTGTCTGGTATGAGGCTTTTTTGTGTTGAAAGATTTTTTATTAATGCTTCAATCTCATTGCTTATTATTGGTCTGTTCAGGGGTTTTGTTTCTTCCTGATTGACTCTTGGGAGGTTGCATGTTTCCAGGAATGTATTAATTTTTTCTACATTGTTGAGTTTATGTGCATAGAGATTTTCACAGTATTCAGATATGATATTTTGTATTTAAGTGACATTAGTTGTAATAACTCCATTTTTATTTCTTATTGAGCTTATTAGGGCCCTTTATCTTCTATTCCTGGTTAATCCAGAAATAGGGCTATCAATTTTGTTAGTCTTCTTAAAAACCTAAGTTTTTATTTTCTTGATCTTCTGTATTCTTTTCTTTTCTTTCTTTTTTTTTTTCTGATTTCACTTAGTTCTCTCTGACCAGTGACATTTAAAAAAAAATTGTAAGTTTGATTTAACTTAAATGTATAATTTAGATTCTTGTCTCTGCACTCTGGTCATTTTTAGACTCTCCTGAAAAATCCATGGACACATGTTTTTGAAAGTGATATTAATAAAAATATGAAGTACTTTCATTGGAGACAATTTAAGAATTTTGATGCTTTTTTATATCCCTTTTTCATGACCCAAGAACCACTTCTCACCTCAAGATTTAGGCAAATATCATGCCTTTTCAAAATCTTTCTACACATAACTCAAACATTTCAGTCATCACCTAAATTGGGATGAGCTTTTTACATATTTTGTCATTTTTTAAAAATTAACCATGGAGAGACATCTCCCTCCCTATTTTTCTCACTAATTAACTTTAAGTATGGCCATTTTCTTAAATTAGAAAATATGTGAAAATAGCAATTAGTACTTGCAATATCAATGTGCAAAAATCTATAAAAAATTCACAGAATGCTACTACTACCTGAAAAATCTCTTAATGTTAATGTATAAAAAGTGGTTGTTAAGGTTTAGAAAATTTTGAGGAGACTGATCATTAAGAGAATAACTTTGAAGGTGAAACAAATTTTGACAAGAGAAACAAACTAACAAAAAATACTTATATTACTTCTTTTCATAGTCAGAATTTTTCTTTGCCCTGCTGATTTAGAAATTATGATATATCAACTATATATAAAAACCTAAACATATTTTTGTAGAATTATTTAAAACTGGAGGAAAAACTGTGATGAACCTGAGGGGGGAAAAATAACTCTCTAAAAATATAAATGGGGTACTTCACAGTTAGTGTCTTAGATCAATAAGAAACCATGAGCTACTGTGTTCTTTATATGACATTTTCCTCCTAAGAGTAAATGTACTTTCATGAAAATACTTACAAGGTGAGCTCTACCTATCATCTTAGCTAACATTTCTTAAGTGTAAAGATTATCATTTCCCTCTGCTTTCTAGGTAAAAAGTAGTTAATGCTGCTATTAATAGTAATAAACTTGTATTTTATATTATTTTCTACAGTGTAAAATAAAGAGACTTGGAGTGAATATCTAGTCAAAAGATTTATGCTTTTCCTCTTACTCCTTTTTATTACTTTTCCAATGTTATTTTTTACAATCATCATTTCTCTCTCTCTCTTTCTTTTTTTTTTTTTTTTTTTTTGCAGTTTTTGGCTGGGGCTGGGTTCGAACCCACCACCTCCAGCATATGGGGCAGGCACCCTACTCCTTTGAGCCACAGGCGCCGCCCCAGTCACCATTTCTCATTTCATGTTTGAAACTTTCTAATTCTTTTTTTTTTTTTTTTTTAATTTATTTATTTATTTTTATTGTTAAATCATAGCTGTGTACATTAGTGCAATCAAAGGGTACGAGGTGCTGCTTTCGTCTACAATCTGAAGTATTCTCATCGAACTGTTCAGCATAGCCTTCATGGCATTTACTTAGTTACTGTATGTAGGCATTTGTATTCTGCCTTTAGTAAGTTTCGC
>CAUYPK010087647.1:0-52698 GCA_963574355.1 Loris lydekkerianus | reverse complement strand
GATAACTTTCTCACCGGTAGAACCTTTGCCAATCAGGACCTAGCAAAAACGGCCTTTGTTGACTTCATCGAATCCCGAGCACCCAATTTTTATGCCGACGGAATTAATCGACTTGTGTTACATTGGCAAAAGTGCACTGATTCAAATGGCACTAGCAGGAAAACATGTTCTCTACACTCTGAACTCTTACAGCTCTTTGTCTCTTTACTCCTAATGAGTTTACCTTATCTTCTTATCTTCCTATATTTTATTATAGCTACTTGTAGATAAGTTTTATCTAGTCTGCTCTCTAGAATTTTTGTTACTGAATAGCCACTATCCTTTAGCAGGGCCTGTTTCAGACTTATTTTGTGTGCCCTCTATTGCCTTCCCCCATGGTAATATTCCATATATATTTATTAAATTGGTATAAATGAAAAGATGAGGAGAGTTGTGCGATAGACACTCAGAAAACTTGCTTTTTCATGAATACTAAAAATTAACTTGTAAACAACCTATCCTATTGACCTATCTTAACTTACAAATAAACTTCCTATTGAAGTTCATGAGGATACTTGAAAATTTGCTTTCTTAAGAACTAAATTTCATACTTTCTCCCTATTTTGCACTATAAATTTGCCAGCACAAAAGTAAAATTTGCTAAATCTCTGGCAAAACTCCTAAAAATTCTAAATTATCATCTTCATGAGATCAAGTACCACAGTGTAATTGAAAAAGTAACTCATGACCAAAGACTACTTCTCTTTGAATCACATTAATAGAAGCAGTAATGTGCATTTAAGTAGTGTGCTATCCAGTTTACAAAATGTTTCTGCAGACATGACTTCATTCCTGTTTCACAACAACCTGGTGAGATCAGTAGGGTAGGAATTGTCAGCCCTGTCTTACCAATAAGGAAAAAGGTCTAAGAGAGGATAAGCAACTAAGAAGTTTCCGTAATTAAACAGATGACAGAACTAGGACTAAATACCAAGATTTCTGACCCCTCGTCTAAAGCCCTTTCAATTATTTCATACTACTTACCTTAGACTACGTGAAGTAACTTTATTTCCTTGCCAATAACTAATTTACTGATTTAGCAAAAGACTTATTATAATAACTGTTGAATTCCAGCCATTGCAACATGAGGAGAGGTCTGGGGAGTGGTATAATTTTCTTACTGTTAAGAAACATAAGACGAGAAGCCCCTTTTTAATTCCTCCTGGATATAATTACATAGGGTGTTGACTTGTTATTTCTCTCTCCATCTTGCCACAAGCCTGAGGCCACAGCCAATGCAGAAGAGGGAGGGGCCGAGAGAGGCAGAGATGGAGGCTCCAATGCCCCTCACTTGGAGCCACTGTGACCTTGAACTTCTTGAAGTTCAAGATTATCACTTAAGTCAGAGTTTGGGTTTCTCATCACTTGCAAGTGAAAGCAACTTAACAGAAACAACATGGGAAACTACAATATATGAATTTGGGGTGGAGACCCAGGTTTGAATCCCCTCTCCAACACTTCAAACTGAGAACATCACTTAATTGTTTTGCCTTAGGTTCTCGCCAGTTAAAAAAAAAAAAAAAAAAGGATGTAAGTTGCTACTGCTTAGGGTTATTTGGTAAAAGGAACGAAGTGGTGGGAAGTGTCTGGCACATGGTAAATTAAAAATGGACATTATTATTAAAGATGGAGTGCAACAATATCAATGCCTTAAGTACTCTTTAAACTATAGCTTTACACAAAACAATTTTATTGGCTCACTCATCATTTCTCTCCTAGACAGGCAGGCATTAGAGTGAATACAAGGGTTGATTGCTATCAAGCTTAGACCAAGAATACCCAACCTCTGAGTGAACTTCATTTCTCTGAAGCTTGGAGATCACTGGGCAGGGCTGGGCAGCGGATGAAAGAGTTGATGGTAAAATTACATATTGGAGCTGGGGCTGGGGGCTGCTACCAAGGCTGGAATTTGCCTTAAAGTCAGCAATCAACCCTTCAAAGCTAGGCTAACAAATCAAAGGCTTGTCATTTATTTGTTTTTAATTTTCCCACAGGAAGGTTTTTAAGAATTTAATTGTTCAATTTTATTGCATTGGGGGGGGGGTAGGAAGTGGGGAGAGAGAAAGAGAGAGAGAAAGATCACTATCTCTTGTCCTGAAAGAGAACATAGGTTGGATAACCTCATTTTACAAACGTGCTATTTACATAACTATAAGGTCATTATAGGTCAGGTAGTTTAGACTTCTAGGTCTTCCTGGATTGGAGCATTTTAGCATTAAAACAGAATGTTGTGTCATTTTGGAATAGTGTCATGTTGCTAGGAAGAGCTCATTTTTATTAGCAGCACAATCCTCAAACCACGCTTTCCCTACACTATTGATTCCGCTTGATGAAGTTGAGAGTTTGTACTTGCTTTGATGATACACAGCTGCCTGAACAGTACCTTGGCCAGCCTCGAGTCAGGGGTCAAAATGTCTGCATGCTCCAAGAAAAGCCAGAGGACCCAAGACCGGCCCACTAGGAGAGCATGAAGCTTGTGGGTGTAGCAACATCAGAGCTATTTATTAATGGTTTGGGCTTCTGCTTTGATTTTCCAAAGGCAGATCTGATAATGTGGGCAGCTACTTAGAGAGCCCACAGAATCTAGGGGCTAAGTGTTCTTCTCACTAATTTTAGTCTGCTGGAAACCCAGATAAAAAAGTCACTTCTTGAATGAATTCCCTACCTGAAGCTGCTGGTGTTAGTACTGGAATCTCCTCCCTGTGTGACCTTCCTTGCCTCTTTAGGGTGACAGGCTTCCCAAAGCTGACACCCTGAGGACTCATCCTTTCTCCAGGGTACAGGCACAGAGCTGCAGCAGAGGGTGCATATGTGGCCATCTAACATCAACTTGCCTTTATGTGGTAAGTCCCACCTAACTCCCCCCAGCTCCCAGGAGAGGGCTTTCTCTTAAATCAGCACAGTTCAGGAAGGGCCTCTTCTGTATCAGACGGGAGAGGTAGGCCTCATTGCATTCTACAGGGCTTGGAAGTGAAAAAAACACAGACGATTATTCTTGTGGTTTCCCTATGTGTACCAAGGGCAGCAGGAGCCAGGTGACCTTGCGCTTGAAATAAAACAGGTAACTTTTCTGAAAGAGGAGGAAGCAAATTGTTTCTCCAGATACAAATCCTGCTCTCCTGGGCAGGCTCCCTTTAGCTGGCTTTGAGAATGTCACAAATTGCTGCCATTTCTAGTGATGGCTGTGGGGTGCTTGTCACAAACTGGCTTGTGTTTCAGCAACTCTCACCTCCACAGAAACAGAGGAAAACCTAGAGGCCTCAGGCCGTGTCTAAGAAGTGCCCAAATGATCTGATGACAATTAAAAATAAGTCTCAATTTTAACTCATTGTTGTCTGTTTTCAAGGTCAGATATACTGATAGTTTCGATCAAAAGAGCCGAAGTAGCTTTCTTGTTACCTAAATGGCTCCCTGTCACATACCCAGGGATACCTTTTCATGGGCCCCATTACTGGTAAAGCTTGTACTGAACATGTGAGGGCTACAAAATGAGCAATATCCAGGATCTCCCTCAACTAGTTTTTACACTAGTACCTATTCATAGGGTTGTTATAATGATGATGGAGTATCTAAAATAATTTGAGAGTCGGGCACTGTACGTATTAATATTCTGATGAATTTTCTAATTTAATTGCTATAATTCACTATAACCCTGTGAAGAGGGTCCTATACTACTATTTTGCAAATGAGGAAACAGGCTTTTCCAGTGTGCTACTTCCTGTCTGCCTCCATTCCATCAATTCTCCATCCTTCCCTGCCCTGCTCTGTGCCCAGGAGGCCGACACAGCCAGCACAACCCGGCTCCCTTGTGAGCTGACTTTGGTATGCCTCAGGAGATGGGAAGGTAGAGGGAGAAAAGGTCAGGGTGCTCCCTTCCCACTCCCTCCCTCCTTGGGGAGCAATTTCTCACAACAACTGCATCTGTCCAGGGAATACTCAACAATCACAAGCAGGCTTCCCTCCAAGGTGCTCCTGCTCACAGGGTAAGCAGTCCCTACCCTCTCCTGCCCAAGAGCAGTGATGGCTTCCCACTTTGCTAGACCTGGTGCTTACTTATTTGTCTTATTTATTCCCCCAACTCTACCCTCACCATTGTCAGTAGCGCTGCTTTTAAAGTCTCTTCATTTGAACCAGTCTACAGTGAACTGTGTTCCTGCTTTGACCCTGATCGCTACAGCAGGCCCCAAAAAGGTACAGAATGAAGCCACAAACTCAGAGTATTCAATACAGGGGAGAGGAAACATAAACTGATAACAAAATAAATAAAATTTTATGAGCCCCAAAAAGGGTTATGGGAAATCAAAGCCCAACAAAAGTAATTTATGGAGGATGTGATGATGCGTTAGGCATTGAAAAAATGGCCAGAATATAGACAAGTGGGTAAGAAGGAAAGTGTTTCAAATACCAACCAAGGCAGTGAGGCACAAAGGCACAAATCCTCTCTCGGAGACAAAGCGGTTCAGTCCCAGAAGTGGGGAATCTTATGAATGGTGTTTCCCAAACTGCATTCTTTACAATTCTACTGTTCTATGAAATGTTACTACTATATTTAAAAAAAGATTCCAAGATTCAATAAGATTAACTGTGAGATAAATGAAATTAACTTGATCTCTTTGCTCAGGACTTCTCAGAACATTTAAAGTGCTAACATGCAGATTTAACCACATTTTTTTTTTTTAGAGCAATTTATTTATTTATTTATTTATTTATTTATTTATTTTTGAGACAGATCCTCAAGCTGTAACCCAGGGTACAGTGCTGTGGCGTCATACCTCACAGCAACCTCAAACTCTTGGGCTTAAGCAATTCTTTTGCCTCAGCCTCCCAAGTTGCTGGGACTACAGGCACCCACCACAATGCCTGGCTATTTTTTTGGTTGTAGTTGTCATTGTTGTTTGGCAGGCCCTGGCTGGGTTTGAACCCGCCAGCTCCAGTGTATGTGGCTGGTGCCCTAGCCACTGAGCAACAGGTGCTGAGCCCACAGCAATTTATTAATATCCTTTAGAAGTATGGGAGGGCATAGAGTTTGAGAAACACATGTTGTCCAATAAGATTTTATAATCCCTTGGGAATCTCTGGTAAAGCCATTCAGATACTTTGCAGTGTCCAAATTCAGAGTATACTCTGGTTCTGCAGAACGCCAGTCAGAATGTCACAAGTCATGAATAAATAGCACCTAAGATACCATTATCTAGCCATAGTATAAGCTGTGAAATGTAATTAGCAGCCTAATTATAACCTGAATTTATTATCTTGACATGACCTACAAGGAAGCAATGGTGAACAAACATTAAACAGAAGTTCAGATTTATATTCTGGAAAATATTGGAGCCCCACGTGGTAAACTCTCACGTACAACATGTCCTGCTCCTGGTGGCTGGCAAGCCAAATTATTTCAGATCTGATGTTTTAAACCAATTAGAGTTAGTAATTCATTCAACCATTTATTAAATTAACATTAAATGAGCCATGTTCTCTGCCAGACTATACTGGAAAACTGTAAAGGCTGTAAACCAACGAATATAGGATTTCTGCTTATAAGGGGCTCTGGACCATTTGATTTTGAACATGTACATATATACAATTACAGCATAAGATACAATTTGAACACAATTCTCTGAAAAGAGAATAAATTTACATATCTAGCCCTGAAAGATTTGGAAGCCTTCAGAGAACACTTGATATTTGAGCTGGAAGGATGAATAGAATTTGCCAGAAGGAAAAGTAGAAACCTCATTCATGAAAAATACAAATTTGAATATCCAGACCCCATATTTAACCACATAAAAGCTTACTCCAACATTTACATATTAAATATAAGCGTAAATTGAAGACAAAAGAATTTTTCAAAAATGCTTTTGTAAAGCTATAAAGATTTGAGAGAAAATTTTATGACACAGAATTGTCATTTTCTCTTCAGTTCTTGATCATGAGATCCTGTGTGAAAGTCGGCCAGACTTTGACTAGAGAAAATGAGAAACAAACAGTTATTTCAAAATGTTTCTAATTTTTCAGTTTAAAATAGCACTCATGGTATACAGGAAATTGCCGGTACCGAAGCCTATTTTTCTTCCTGATAATTTTAGATTGCTATAACCTAAGTAGGATCAGGAGAAAGCTTTTCCTTGCTATATAGGTTTTTTCTTAAAGTACTATCTCAACCACTGTGACAATTCAACTCTACAATGAGATAACCCTTTTATGTTAAGCTTTTATATATTATACATTCACAAATTTATATTCAGAGTGTGTTTCTACCTATATTTCCAAACACTTAAAATGAGTAATCTATACTTAACAAAAACAGAATTTTTGGAAAGTTTTAAATGCAATATGTTTGTTTTGTTTTATTAGTAGTGTGCAGATTTTTTTGTTGTTGTTTTGTTTTAGTGGTTCATCTTGTTAGATTTGTTTTTTATTATGGGAGTTTGTTGTGGTAAGATTTAAATCTAACATTATAAGATGAAAACTCAACCTGGTTTTGCCCTTAAAACACTGAAAAATTTGAAGACCTTATAATATTAGTGGTTCAGTAGATGTTTGTTGAATGAACTGATGGTGCCACACAGGAGAATGGAAAAGGAGACAAAAATAAAACCTTGGCTCCAGGCTGTGCCCCATAGCTCAGTGGGCAGGGTGCCAGCCACATTCACCCAGGCTGGCAGGTTCCAACCCAGCCTGGGCCAGCTAAAACAACAATGACAACTGCAACAACAACAAAAAGAAATATCTGGGTTTTGTGATGGGTACCTGTAGTTCCAGCTACTTGGGAGGCTGAGGCAAGAGAATAGCTTAAGCCCAAGAGTTTGAGGTTACTATGAGCTGTGATGCCACAGCACTCTACCCAGGGCGACAGCTTGAGACTCTGTCTCACAAAAAAAAAATCTTGGCTCCCATTTGAATCTATAATTTTTTTCTAAATTCAATACCAAACTCTCTCTTGCCTATACACTGGATTGAAGATACAAAGATTTGGGGTGTTAAACTGTATTCAAATGATCGATTTTAGCATTGATAAAATAAGTTTGATTCGTTCATTTATTCATTCATTTCACAATTTTCTAAAATATGTTTTGAGCATTCACAGTAGTAATATCTGTAGTGATAATAATAACAAATAATGCCAATATATTTTGTGCTCATTCCAACAGTCCTAAATTAGCCATTGTACAGATGGGAAAACTGAGGCACACAAAGCCACAAAACTTGTCCACAGTTACCCAACAAGTAAATGAGTTTTAAATTGACTCCAAGTCAGTCTGAGTCCAGAATTCCACATCCTTCAGTACCCCAGGAGGCTGTGGTAGACACTGTGGAGTGGATCATCTTCCCATGAGGATTATAGTGTCATAAAGCCAAGACTGTAAGAGTAGATCATCTAGGCTCTCTTTTTACAGATAAGAAATCAAAGCCAAAAAGTGTGGCAATTTGCCCAAGGTCACGCAGTGCCATCATGAGATAGGTATAGAATGCCTCCCTCCCCACCCCCACCAATTTGTGTGTTCCCATTTCAGTTCTCTTTTCACTAACTACGTGGAGCCAGGAATAAAACCAATTCCTCAGTAAACTACTAGATCCATATTACACTTTGTTATTATCACCAAAGACATAAGAAACCATATAGAAATGATTTTTAAGTATGCAAATCTCCTTAGAAAATCCTTGTTGATTACTTTCAAACTGACTTAAATTATTGAAACTGGTCTCATGAATAAGCCCTGAAACTGAGTTTAACAGTTTAGCCTCAGCCCTAGGTCTCTCACCTTCCTGCCACCCCAAGTTTCCAATTATCATTTAGTCCCATCTTGTTTCCTGCTTTGAGGCAATTTAACAGGTCATTACTAAGTTGCTGTGCAACTAGAATAAAGGCAAGATAGAATCAAAAGGAAGTTTAGAGCTAGAACAACATCAGCATCTGATTCAACCTCCTATTGTCAGCATGAGAAAAGGCAGGTCTGGGAAGAAGTACAGCACAATGGAACCTGGCTAAAGAATGGAACAGACTGTGCGGGAGTCACAGCGGTGTAAGTTGGTACTTTGATATGGCACCAGGTGTTCTATTTAAACACTCTGAACCTTCATCTCCTCCTCTGCAGAAAGGAAAAAAAACACAGTTCTTTTTCTGTTTCTCTTGAAGATCAGATGCAATAAAATATATTCCACAGTACCCAACACATAGTATGAACTCAATAAACATATCTAGAATTATTACAATTTAGTCCTAGTTCTGTTCCCTTAATTCACACATTAATCTTCTCATCTACATAATGGATATTTTTCTTCTTATCTATGTTACAAAGTAGCTTTGTGACTCCAGTGAGATAATGTATGCTAAAACCTGTCCAGATCTTCATCCTTTGAGCTTCAGCTCAAATTCTACTGCCTCTGGGAAGCCTTTAGGACTTGCCAGGGTGGGAATTAGTGATTCCCTCTTCCATAATTGCTAGCTTATTTCTGTACCCTGATACAGCCTATATCTCACTTTCTCCTATACAGTAGAACCTCCATAATTGACCACCTCCTTAAGTTGACCCAATTTTCATAGACCAGATATGCACCACATGTACATATCAGTAGAGTAGGCCTAGTTCCTTATGTTGACCACCTCCATATGTTGACCAGTTTATTATAGTCCTTTGTGTAGTCAACTTACACATGTTCTACTGCATTTGACTTTATTTTGTTTGTATCTGTTGCATAAATTCCTTAAGGTTAAGGACATTTACTATCTCTCCCACAGCCCCAGTAATCTTATACAGAGTGGCCATCAGATGTGTGGGCCTGTACCTGAAAGCCTTTTTAGTAATTCAATTGCTATCCACATGAAAGTATTTGAGAGTTACAATTATGGAGCTGAATTGAGTTCTTAAGAAGCAGTGAGGGCCAGGAGCACTGAATTTCTTGAGCTCAGGAGACTAGCCTAAGCAAGAGCGAGATCCCATCTCTACTAAAACTAGAAAAACTGAGGCAAGAGGATCACTTGAGCTCAAGAGTTTGAGGTTGCTGTGAGCTATGATGATACCCTAGCATTCTACCCAGGATGATAGAATGGGATTCTGTCTCAAAAAAAAAAAAAAAAAAAAAAAAGGCAGTGAAGACTTTGGGTTTTTGTTCTTTTGGGGGTTGGGGGATGGGATGAAGCAGGTACAAAAAGAAAAGCAAATATTTAGGCTCATTTAGGCCTAAATGAGGACACCTGTTAATTACACAGGACATTTCTCAGAGGTCAAAGTACAGCTTTATCATTGTTGTTGTCCTTATGGCAATAGAGATGACAACATAAGAGCCACTTAGTGGCCTCTCCTTTTCCTAATGATAGCTCCAGTAAATAACAAAAGCAGATGGCATATGGTCAGGCCCTGAGCTCCCAGTGGTCATCTCTTGTTAGAACTCCTGCTTGTTAGCTGGTTAGTGGCCATTAGTTCTTGCTACTGGTTGAGGGAAGACTCTTCTGTGCTCTTAGGCCCTTCAAAGCCTGTTTTTCTCTCTGGATAATAAGAATAATCATCTTGTTCTCTATGACTCTACCTTGAACATTACAACTACTAGGAAAAATTAGGCATGAGTGTCAAAGCAGGTTAAGGGAACTGGGGGAATCAAACCAGAGGTGAAGCCTGTTCTTTTTATGTGATAAATATAATAGCTAATTTTGTGGGGTTTTTGAGCCAGAGTCTCACTCCATTGCCCAAGCTCAAGTGCCATGGCCTCAGCCTAGGTATAGCAACCTCAAACTTCTGCCTCAGCCTCTTGAGTAGCTGGGACTATAGGAGCTCACCACAACACCTGGCTAATGTTTTCTATTTTTAGTAGAGACTATGTTACTTAAGCAGGTCTCAGATGCTAAGCTCAAGTATCTGTAGGATAGAGTATAAGGTTAAAAGTCCTAGGCATTAGGGACAAAGTAATCTAGGAAAAAGCCAAGAATCACTGTTGGCCTTGAGCAGTGAAAACAATACTCACTAGACACAGAATGCTGTTCTAGCCCTAAGTCATATATTAATAGTGGTAAGACAAAAGTGCAATGAACAGAATGTGTTAAGACTTCAGTCATGCAGATAAACTACTGATTTTTTAATCTTTACTCTCTCTTTGAAGCTTTCCACTGTACTGTATTTTCTCATGCCTGAGATTTCAATAAAAGCCAGTGAGGAACATCGGGAGAGGTCATAATCTTGTCTCTGTGTGCAGTGCTTGCTGGTGTTAGCCTCTCCAGGTCCCTCAATGCAAATGGACTGAGCATTATTCATTTTGCTTCAAGTTGCACCAACAGGGATCCTCCCACCTTGGCCTTCTAGAATGCTAGTATTACAGGCATGAGCCACCACACCCAGCCTAACAATAGCTAATGTTTATTAGGGGCTTACTCCATGTAAGGAATGGTTCTAAGCACTCAATGTATACTAATTTGTATTAATTCATTCAGTTCTTAACCCTATGAAGTAGTCCTGATTTTACAGAGGAAACTGAGGCACACAGAAAGTTTAAGCCAAAAGCCACACAGATAGTAAGTGGCAGACCCTGGAATGGTACCCAAATGGTGAAATGCCACTAGCCACTCTTAATTATGTTGCTGTATTGTCTTCCTGTGGTCATCTCCTTAATTTTGTGCCTAGTACATGTTTTGCATGTAATAAGTGCTCAATAAATATCTGCTGGAGGAAATCTAATAAAGCTTGAGCACAGTTGAGAAGTCTCTCCCTTCTTCCCCCTCCTTTCACCTCTACTTCTAGCTCCTCTGGACTTTTAATGATTATCCAATTGAGAGCTACATATCATTAGAGATCCTTAATTTAATTTTTTCTTCATGTTTATAACAAAGAATGAGGTGATCATCTCATACCAAGGGCTGATCTGAGTGCCTGTATGTCCTGTTCCTTGACACCAAGAGTTACTTTTTCATCTGTTATGCTAAAAAGAAAGGAACAGCACAAAGTTAATTCCTAATAATGTATTAGAGTCAAGGGAAAGTCAAATGTTACAATGACATAGGTGTGAGCAAAGGAGGCGTGGCAGATGGAAAGAAGGAAAGAGGAGAAGGAATTGAGTCAGTGTGGGGCACTTCACACAAGAGTGATGCAGCAACAGAGAACTCAAAGTTGCCAACCCTCGGCAGTCAGTACCACGTGATCCTGGTAGTCAGAGGAAACAGTACTAATTTAAAATGCATTAACCTGGAAGGGAATTTTTATATTCAATTTATACATTTGTTTTGGTTTTCTTTGCAAGTTGTCCAAAAGCTGTTATGTAAATTTTTAGCTTGTTTTGTGTCTATATGTTATTAATGCAACATTTTAAAAGAAAGTAATTCTGTTAAGCCAAGCCTGGGAGGTGTAAGAAAATTTTGCCCTTAAAACGGTGAAAACTATTGGTTTCCTATATATGTATATTTAATGAACAGTACACAATGATGCATTTAGGGCTTTCCTGTTTAAAATCAATTACAAACACTCATATTAGGTATGTTATTAACACCGTGGCGTGAATAGTATGTTAGATCCTCCTTTTTTTTTTTTTTAAGCTGATTCCAAATTGTATATAAAATTAGACCCTCCCTTTTTGAGAGAATGCTTTCTTGGGAGAAGGAAAAGCTAAGTGGCTTGATGAGAAAAGTGTGGCCTCGGAGGAAAATCTTGTCCTACCATTCAACGCCTGTGTGACTGTGGGCAAGTCGTTAAGCCTTTCACCACTAGGGCCTATACAGGTGGTGCTCAGTCCATGGTCATCTATACCACACACTACTGCACTGGGGAGAGATCGGAAGACCCTAGTCGCCCTAGGTGCTTAAATGGACAAGTCCAGGTTGGCTAGGGGAAGACCCCTAGATGCGGACCGCTTACTGATAATCGAGGAACTGGGCCCACGGGGTGAGGAGGTGGCTCCACCAGCTGGTGCCCCAGTGAAGAACTGAGGCCGGTGGGCTCACCAGCCAGCCCACCATTCGGAAGCCCCTGCCGTGTTCCGGCCCCGCACACCCCCCTTTGCAGGGGCTGCAAAGCGTCGGGAGTCCCACCGCGGGAACGCAGATCCTGCTGCTTGCAGGGACCTGAGATAACAGGCTAACCAGGAAGGTCACCGTCATCACCTTCAGCCGCTCGAAAAGTTCGTGGGGTGGGGAGCGCACTGGCTCTGGCCAACTCCTCAAATTTGCCACGATGTGGCCCGCGCCCCAGTTCTAGACTTTGGGGGTGGGAGTTGCCTTTGCTGTGGGCACCTCGTCTGTGCGAGTCGGCAGCGTCCTCCAGATGCTGGAGAAGGCGCGCGGGTTCCCGGGCAGGGCGAGCGCTCCGGAGCTGGCGCCGGCACGCGCACAGCGGGCCGGACGCGCGGGGGCTGCGGCGCCGGGGGCGCCCACCTGCTCGGGCCGCTGGGCGAACGTCGGTTCGGCTCGGGCAGGAGACAAGCAGCTAGGGGAGGGGGCGCGGCCGGCGCGGGGCAGGCGGCGAGGGGAGGGGGCGCGGCCTGCGTTGGGCAGTCGGCGCGGGGCGGGCGGCGAGGGGAGGGGGCGCGGCCGGCGCGGGGCGGGGACCGGCGGCGGCCGCGCGGCTTCCCGGGGGCTGGGGGCGGGGCGCGCGGGCCGGGGAGGTGCGGGGGGCGGACCCGCCCGCTGCCTGCGCCGCTCGCCTGCTCCCCGGCTCGCACTCGGTGGCGCCGCGGGGCAGGCATGGGAGCAGCGCGCGCCCTCCCGGCGCCCACACCTGTCTGAGCGGCGTAGCGAGCCGCGGCCCCGGCGGGCTGCTCGGCGCGGGTGAGTTCGGGCGTCCGCCCGGGCGCTGGCGGAGCGAGGCGCGGGTAGGAGCGGGACAAAGGGCCGGCCGTGAGCGGGGTGTGGGGACCTCGCTGGGGCTGGGGGCCGGTGGGAGCTCGACGGAGACTCAGGCGCTGCGGGGCGTTTGGATTCACGCAGTGTCACCCACGAAACGGATGGGAAAGGAAGGTTTGGAAAGTGCTGTCTGGAGTGCAAGGTGCTGGTGCGAGTGGAGAAGGAGCCGGCTCGGGGCGACGGCGACAGCCTCACCTACCCCGCGCACACGCCAGCACCACGTATGGTCCCTGGTCAGGTTCTGACCATTAATTTTTAACCCTGGGCACGTGATAGAGAACATAGCTTAGCAATCAAGAAAAGTTGCCGAAGTGTAGCAAACACAGGTTGGAGAGGAGGATTTTTCCTCTGAAGCCTTAATCGATGACCCTGTGCTTCCCACGGAGTGCTGAACCGAAACTGCTGGCGGAACATCAGCAGTTGTTGGAGACAAATATTTCTTCTTCAGTCAGTAGACGTTGTCATGAGTTGACTTTTAAATTAAAAGTTAAGTCTTAAAAGGAGAGGGAGAAGATTTATTTAGATCAAAGAACATGACCACTCCCCTCCAGAATACAAATCAGCTTGGCTTTACGGCACCTATTGAGAAAGCAGCTGATAAAATCCTGTTTGTTTTATTGCCTATTGGGTGACGCCCTGAGAATTCAGAAATAGCCCGTGGCTGGTGGAAAGCTCCCGGTTGGAACAGGGCTGCTTCTCTCAGCTCCTGAAACTAAACTGCAGGGCTCCCCCCCTGCTTCTTAGGAACAGGTAGGCTGTTCATTTCCAGAATCCTCTTCACATGGCCTAGTGGGAAAGAAGTAGGTTTTTAGATGAAGTTCACTGTGGCCAAAAGCCCTATGAGAAATTAAATTCAGGACATTTATTGCACGTTGTTTCAAGACCCTACTTACTATGACAGCATTTATAACAGGCCTTGTAACTGTCTCTGGCAAGAAGTCTGTTAGGAGCAGATCGGTGGTGGAGTGGGGAGAAGGAACTTAGAAAATGCCCAAAAGCCACTATGTTTGTGTGGGAAAGGGTGGGTGATCATCTGCACATCATCTGCATATGAATAAATTGTTCCACTTATAGTTTTCATAATTAAATAAAGTCAGGTGGTAACTTGTCCAGCTTTCCTGTGCCTGAACAGGGAAACATTTTTCCAAGGTAACTAATAGGGATCTGATTTTTGTAACACTGACGATTCATTCAGGTAGATGGTGAAGGTGGCTGCATTTTTCTGTCTGTAGTATAAGTGCCAAAGTGCCCATTAGTGTGTCTGAGACCATCGTTGGCCTTAGTCTGCAGTGGTTAATGTTCTCAGGTTCTCTTGCACATCTCTTCTCATAGATCCCTTAGGATTTAATCCACTAGGCGTTATTCATGCCTCACTCCCATTGCCTCCCAGGAACTGCTTCTCATGGTCTTACCACTGACAGTTTTATGCACTCTGTTAGGCTCCCAAGAGTAGTTCATTCTGCCTAAGATCTGATAGAGAAGACGTTAAACTTTGACCACAAGACTGTGTTTAGGGTTGCTAGACTTGTAAGTGCCCTGCACTTTTCTATACAAGACTATAGTTTTTAAACCATTATGTGATTAGGTCTGTTTTGCTTTAACAGGTTCTATGACTCAGGAAAATGAGAGCAAGCCTGGTTGCAGAGTCTTCACAGAGCTTTGTTCATTCTTAGGCATTTCTTTTGGAATTAGCGTGGTTTTGTATTTACTGTCTCTGGTCATAGATTCAATGGAAGACCCTTTGTCATGCCTCCAAATGGTGTACTACACTTGTATCTTTGCAGACTTTCCTGCTGTTTCTTTCTGTCATTACTGCTTATAGCAGTCATGGGAATTCATGCATTGTACAATAGAGAATGTTTGTCCTAAGGATTAGGTTTTCCCTCCCATCCCTGTCAGCTACAGGAGTTAAATCATTCCCTCAAACTTTGGCCCTCTTGAGGAGACATGTGTTTTTGCAGTTTTGAAGACTAAGGTACAGAGCAAGAGATAGCTGTGCAGTGCCCAGTTTCCAGAGAGATTATTGATGTTAGTACATCTGATAATGTGCAAAGTCCCTCCACCAAGAGCTTATGAAACAGCAGCATCCTCATAAGTATTTTTAGACAGACTTTTAGATGGGGCTTATATTGAGTGATGGAATGTGTAACCCGCTTATGAATCAGATACCCAGAGCTGGAAAATAAACACAGTTTCTGTATTACTAAGCATGGTGAAAAGAATAAGTAAATAAATACTTGCTTACCTTAATTTTCCATTCTTCTCTGCCATGTAGGTGAAGGATGTTTGAAAATACTTAGCTGGAAACTTTAAAAGATAAATTATGTATATGAGGAATCTTTATCCAACAAAAACTTATTCCTAGAAATGAAATGTTATAGCTCTAAATTTTTCTTCATCCAGATTTAGATAAAATGAGAATAAGATTTGGAAATCTTCATTCCTTTTTTAAGGTCTGAGTTTCCCAGACAGCTCCACAAGGATAAGATGATTCATCTGTAAAGGTGAGAGAAAGTTTAAAGTTATGTGTCCTATTAGTTACCTTTCCATTTGTGGGATTATGAATGTTCATTATCAGTTGAGTTGAGAAATTAATGCAAGTCACCAACTTAATTTTAAAACATCACAGTTGTGGGGATCTGTTGGGGATCCGTTATTAATGGGGATGTGTCAGGGTAGGCTGAGAAAGCCTCAGAAAAGACCCTTCAAGGACAAGAGAGTCATTTCCCCCCTCACAATTTTCTTTGGGACTAAAAATGCTAAAAGCATTCATACCCAGCCATCCCTCCAGTCAGTTCTTGAAAGCTGCCCTCTGCTGGAGTCCTTTTTTTCCTTTGCAGACTGAGAAGGAAATCTTGTCTGCCAGATTGGTAAGAGAGTAGCATGATGAATTTCCCTTTTCCCTTTCCTCTATACCTCTACCCTCCCTAATGCTATGAGCAAACACCACTGAACAATAAATGACAGTGAGACGCTGTAAAAGCCATGGCCCCTGACCTAGATACTCGTGATCCTGGAAAATCATAAAATTAGGGAATCCCAGAACTGAAAAACCCAGAGCTTAAAAAAAAACTGTTTAAAGAGATCATCTGGTTGAGGCTGCTGTTCTGAACAGTTTCTAAACCACCCTAATAAACATTTGATAAAGGAGTGAGGAACTTTAAGAAGCTTGTAACTATACAGATGTCAGTTTGAACTCATCTGAGGACCTGAGAACACACAGCTAAATCTCTCAATTTCTAGTCAGGTAATTTAAAAACCTAATCAAGTTAGAATAATTTGAACTGCATTAGATTCTAAAACTGCATTAGTTCCTAAATCTGAATTAAAGTTTTTTTAATGCAATTTTGTAACTTTCAGACTTCCATAGAAGCTTTAAGCAAGATATGTGATGCTGTCAGAACAAGGTCTTATCAACACAAGTTAATAGAGTTGAATAATATAAAGAACTTGTAAGCAGTGTTTTAAACTAATATAAATTAGTGCTTTTGATGTATCAGAAAAGTTTATTATAAAAGGCTAAAGTTTCACTCTGCCCTGTTAGTTGGCTTCTCCTTCACTTCTGGATAAATGACCAGAATTCAAAATGGTGAGAACTCTGAATTAGTAATTCTATCATATGGTAGATGCCTTATCATTCTCTAACAGAATTCTGTGATTTGTAAGTGATCCCAAAGTTTTTTAAGACGTAGTCATTCATCATTTTGCCAAAGAATACATTTGACTCTGTGTATTTGAGAGGCTGGAGTGAGGCTGTGGCTAGTAAGCCTTGCCGACTGCCCAGCGTTCACACCCCAAGTAAAGATTGTCCCTATTTCTCCACATCCAGTAACTCTCCTAAACTGGTTTCTAAATACATTGTTTCTTTTAGAGTCAGGGTAGGCTATGAAAGCCTCAAGGAAGGCTAAAAAGACTAATACAAAAAGGACATGCTATGGTGGCACTTGTGAAATGGGGCCTGCTTCAAGGCCTTTGAAAGTTTGGTTTTAAAAAAAAATAAACAAGAATTGACTATACAGGCAAAGCACTTGGAAAATTGAAATGAGAGTTAATTTTGCTTGAGAGGGGACTTAATTCAAGGCAAGGTTCCTAGATGGATTTTTTTTTTTTTTTAAGTGTTATTTTGGACTTTTTCCTGTCATTTTTTTCCCTGATACCTTTGCCAATGGACAATTTCACTTTTTGGATAAATGTAAAAAGCTAAAGACAGATACCACAGGAACAGTTAGCAATTGGTAATTCAAACTCTGTACTTCCAAGATCCAAATAACAAAAATATTTCGGACTTGGGATTTGAAGATCTGTGCTTAGTCTAGAAGATAATATGACTATATCATAACTGATGTTTTCTTTGTGCACAGATATTATCTACACCTGATGATAATATATAGTAAAATACTGCCTCAACTCCTACTGTCTCGCCTCAAGAATCTTTTTGAGACAGAGTTTTGCTTTGTTGCCTGCTCCAGGCTAGAGTACCCTGGCAGCATGGCTCATAGCAACCTCAAATTCCTGGCTCAAGCAATCCTCTTGCCTCAGCTTCCCAAATAGCTGGGACTACAGACACCCACTACGATTTCCAGCTAGGTTTTGGGGTTTGTTTTTTTTTTCCTATTTTTAGTAGAGACAGGGTCTCACTCTTGCTCAGACTGGTCTCAAACTCTTGAACTCAAGCAGTCCATCCACCTCAGCCTCCCATAATGCTAGGATTATTAAGAATCATGGTTTTAAAACAGAAATACTTCAAAGCTTCGACCTCTGAATTCTGTGTTTTCTTTCTTAAGATAAGCTAAAGTAAAACTTGGCTTAACATGTCTGCTGTTCAATGTCAGTTACATTAACATTCTCCACATTAATCAAAGGGAGGAGAAGATGGTGTCTTGGGGCCCAAGATACATCAGTGTGGGAGATGCCTGATTCCTCCTAGTACATGTCACACTTGGCAGGGATTCTGGGGTGAGTGGGGCATTTAGTCACCTAGACAGCAACTTGCATAAAACGCTGTTAAAGCCCTAAATAACCCTAAGGGCTGAGTCTCTAGCCAGAAGATGGGAATAATCAGAACTGTGCCTCACAGATCCCCTAAAGAGTTGTTGTCACCACACCCACCCCATTGTCGAGTTCTCCACTGGGAAGGAGGATGCGGCCAGCATTGGTAGTCCCCCCCCTCGTCCACTTAAAACCTTTAGTCTTGGCAATACCCCCCAAAAGCACACAGACACATGTGTGCACATATATATATGCACTTTATGACTTTAAGGCTTTAAAGAAATTAATGTGTTTCCTCCCCGCAAAAAGACCCAGGAACCCTTCTTATTTGGAAAGATGAAAAGAAGCAGAATTTCAGGGAGTCAGGAAATCCCAGGGAATTAGCTTTCCAGGACCTCATTCTTTTCCCATCCCTATTCTCCCTGACAGGAGTGGAAGCCAAGAGAAAGAGTCAAGCACAAAGTTCCCAGAGGTGGGTGGGGCAGCACATACTTTAGAAAGACAGTGTGTAGATATTGGGAAGGAGGATTGGCATGCTCAGCGAACCCTAGATCAGGTCATTGGGATTTTCCGGCTTTAATGTAAAAGAAAGCAAAAAGCACCCACAATTGCTAATAGATCTGTGCCCTCAAAGAGCTTCCTCCTGACTCTTGCTGTGTTCCACTAGTCTCTTGAAGCCTACTCTGTCCTTTTCTTGTCTTGGGGTGCTTGATTATGAATGAATGACCCTCCTGGATAACTCAGCTTCTCTTGAACCAGAGTAAGAACCAGTCAGAGCCATCTGGTACTTAAACATTTATGAGAGCACTTCCAGTCATCTTTGTTGTTGTTTTTCTTGTAGCATGATCAATCAAGGTCTCCAAACATACCTTTCAGTATAAACTCCAAGCTCCTTTGGTACACATAGCCTTCACTGTCAGTCTTAACCGCTGCCTTGGTGCCTTGGCCACACTTCTGTGCTCCACCCTTGCAGAGCTAAGTACAGTTCCTCTGAGAACTCACACTGTTGCACATCTCTGCACTTACACAGACTTTTGTTCCCTAGGTGTCTCTTTCCCTCTGTCTTATGTTACTGAACATCTTTTCAACTTCAGCAACCATCTCAAGCATTAGGTGATGCTTAGAAAAATTTCAAGGCAACTTGCTCATAGCGGGTAAATTTAAATTACACTTGAATGACCAAGACATCAAGAAGGGACAACTTCACACTGTCACACTCACTAGGACTCCTATTACTTCTGCATGGTGAGTGCACTCAGAAGACAGTGTATTTCTCAGGCGTTACTTCCCCTAGAGTACCGCCCCTCATCTTACTCTCCACAGCTGACCTCAGGTACTTTCTCTGAGCCGCCACATCATCACATACTGTCAGCAGACACTACTCATCCATTCTTCCTTTAATACAAGCATTTGTTTAATACATCTTGGTTGAATGCTATCATAAGCCCCAATTCAAGGCACGTAGACTAGCTGGGAACCCAGACACAAATGCCTGAAAAAGTAACCAGAGGTAATAGCCGTCTTGTTACAGCTGATACATGAGTAGAGCTATTGCCAAAGCCACTAAGAAAGAAGGAATATTTTGTTAGAGGCCTGGCTGCACTGGAAGGAAATGTATAATAGTAAAGGTTGTTCTAAATTCAGAGCATAAACAGAAAGTCCTCCACCCTCTTCCAAATGTGTCATTATTCAGAAGTGATAGGAGGCCTAGTAAGTGACACTATAGAGCTGTCCCTCTCAATGCCTCAGTCACTCAGTAAGCTGTGTGATTTAAATTTACCCTTTAAATGAGCGGGTTGCCCTGAAAATTCCCCAATTACATGTTTTAATGAGAATGAGAGGGAAGAAGGAATAAAAGACAGGGCGACCAGGAGGCCCTAGAGAGGATGGGGTTTAGAATCAGGCACAAAGAAGCTCGAAATTACATGCACGCTCTGGCGGGCCAGCAGTTCACCTGGGGCCTCTTGACTAGGACAGGCTGCTGTGCAGTGTGCTGTCATCAGGGGTCCCCAGCTGCAGGACCATTCTCAAGGTCAGGGCCTTGCGTTGTAAGTGAGAGTGTTATCTAAGGATTCCTCTCCACACCCTGATTCCTGAGGAGGGTTCACAGACTTAAACAATGGCAGGCATGCTGCTGGCTTCGTCCGTCTGCAGTGAGTGGACATTCAGCCGTCGCCCTCCTGACCTCCTCGTCTTTGTTTCTACAGAGTGGTGCTCAGCATGGCGGGGATCCCAGGGCTCCTCCTCCTCCTCCTCCTCCTCCTGCTCTGCGCTGTGGGGCGTGTGAGCCCTTCGGGGGCCCCCTGGAAACCCACTTGGCCTGCTTACCGCCTCCCTGTGGTCTTGCCCCAGTCTACCCTCAACTTAGCCAAGCCGGACTTCGGGGCTGAAGCCAAATTGGAAGTGTCCTCCCCGTGTGGACCCCAGTGTCATAAGGGAACTCCACTGCCCACGTATGAAGAGGCCAAGCAGTATCTGTCGTACGAAACCCTTTATGCCAACGGCAGCCGCACCGAGACGCAGGTGGGCATTTACATCCTCAGCAGTAGCGTGAGTGGGGCCGGACCGCGAGACTCTGGGTCTGCAGGAAAGTCTCGGAAGAAGCGTCAGATTTATGGCTACGACAGCAGGTTCAGCATCTTTGGAAAGGACTTCCTGCTCAACTACCCTTTCTCAACATCGGTGAAGTTGTCTACAGGCTGCACCGGCACGCTGGTGGCAGAGAAGCACGTCCTCACAGCTGCCCACTGCATACATGATGGGAAAACCTACGTGAAAGGAACCCAGAAACTTCGAGTGGGCTTTCTTAAGCCCAAGTTCAAAGACAGTGGTCGAGGAGCCAATGACTCGAGCTCAACCATCCCCGAGAAGATGAAATTTCAGTGGATCCGGGTGAAACGCACCCACGTGCCCAAGGGTTGGATCAAGGGCAATGCCAACGACATTGGCATGGATTATGACTACGCCCTCCTGGAGCTCAAAAAACCCCACAAGAGAAAGTTCATGAAGATTGGGGTGAGCCCTCCTGCTAAACACCTGCCTGGGGGCAGAATCCACTTCTCTGGGTATGACAATGACCGTCCAGGCAACTTAGTGTACCGTTTCTGCGACGTCAAAGACGAGACCTACGACCTGCTCTACCAGCAGTGTGACGCCCAGCCCGGGGCCAGTGGGTCAGGGGTCTATGTGAGGATGTGGAAGAGACAGCAGCAAAAGTGGGAGCGGAAAATCATTGGCATCTTTTCAGGGCACCAGTGGGTGGACATGAATGGCTCCCCACAGGATTTCAACGTGGCTGTCAGGATCACCCCTCTTAAATATGCCCAGATTTGCTATTGGATTAAAGGAAACTACCTGGACTGCAGGGAGGGGTGAACGTGGGTTTCTCCATGTCAGCACTTCATTAAGTACTTATTTTAGAAAAGGCCAAATTTTGTCACTGGCGTGCACACATGTGCGTATGTATGTAATGTGTCAGATGATATCTTTTATCTGATTTCTTAAAATTGCAAAATGACTGCTTTATTATTTGAAAACTGGTTTGTGTGTCATTTAGGCAGTTTGAAGCATACTTTGCATAGAAATTAAAAACATATTGTTGTTTGGGGTAAGGGGGAATATTTGGTAATTAAGTTAATCTTTCACCTTTTTGAAAACTTTGATTTTTATTTCATCTGAACTTTTCTCAAAAGTTTATATTAAAAATATGTGGCATACAGGAGATACGAATTCTTACGTGTATGTGTGTGTGTGTATTTTCTTCTGTGATTCATCTTGGTTTTTTTTTTTGTTTGTTTTTGTTTTCAATGCCTTCATGCTTCCAGACGGTAGTGCTCCTACCACGTATAGCTGTTAGGAACTGTGACAACACGTCTCATACAGGCAGTCTAAGCCTTGTATCTGTAGGCTTTTGCACAGTAGTTCTTGAACAGTAATATAATGTGTCTGTATTAACATACATATTAAACTATACCTTATAGTAAACCAGTATCCCAAGCCGCTTTTAGTTTTGCAAAGTTATTTCTCTGCCAAAGACAGCTGATCGACTTTGTAGGAAGTCTTTGTCTGTGGCTCTGCCAACTTTGCCGTCGCACCAAAATTGTCAAGATTATTTATCCCAATCCTCCAACTTAACAGGATTTCACTCACATTTCTAGATCTAGCTATTTTTTAGAAGATAATAATCAGGGACTAATTAGAACAGGCTGTATTGCTTCCCAGTTAACAGTTGTGGTCACACTAAAAACAATCCTAGCATTTTACCCCCAGAGTATAGCACATCTTGTGTTTTATCATTTGGATGGAGTAATTTAAAATGAATTAAATTCCAGAGAACAATGGATGCATTGCTCGGCAGATGTTACAGCAGAATAACCACTTGTTCAGGGCCTGGCACAGTCACACAGCCTAATCAAAAATTATTCTGCGTAGTTTTCAACATGCTTTCAGGAAGCCGTGTACTTGTTCAGTGTGGAAACTTCTCTCTCACATATTTTATGGTAAAAATACTTGAAAGTTTCTTTAAGAACAAACAATATGGCCCCTTCTTTTTCGCCAGCTTTCAAAGGGTGCCTTTTGCTGGAATTCTATGGACTGTAGGTATATATTATCAGATATAATTTATATTGCATTATAATTATCAATATAAATTCAGTATAATTATACTATAAATACAGTGTAATTATACTTGTAAGTATCATCATATTTCACTTTTATTGATTATACATATAAACAACAATTGGGAGAATGTAAAATGGACCAAAATTGTGCATTGCAAAAAAGGCTTTTATGAATGTTTTATCAATGTGATAATCAGTGACTATAAAGGAAAGACTTTGACATAGTCTGTGTTTTCATTTTGTTCCCTTCAGCCTAGACACTTCTCTTTAAACGTTTCAGGGAAGAAGTGAAGAAATGGACTACAAGGTAGGTGTTTGCTGTGCTTGTACCCCAGGTAATGTCTACCTGTGTTGTGGCTATTTGTAAGAACATTCAAATGGAGCATCGCTTAAACATTCTCCAAGTGCCTTTTTGCTTGTGTTTTTTGAGCTTTTTGGAAGGATGATTCTGATAAGGCACTCAAGAAATGCCTTCTCCCAATTATATAAGAAATACTACACATAGCAAGGAAATGCAGGGGTGTCAGGAATCTTCTGAGTTCCAGTACAATTTGCTTTGGAATCTAACAGGAATCTAGCCTGAGGAAGAAGAGAGGTCTCCATTTCTATGACTGGTATTTAGGGGGGTTGTTTGTTTTTGCTTTAGCTCAGTTTAAAAAAAGAAATTCACCAAATACCTAGACCAGAACTGACTTTTTAAAAAATAGATGCTCCTTTTATGAAGCACCTGGATTTCTTAATTTTAATTTTTGCGAAGTTAGACAATGGCAAATAGAGTCGAAATGGTTATAGAGTCGAAATATTTAGTTCACAAGTAAATATAATTTACTAAAGAATGGTATTCATGTGGTATATACAGCTTAATTCATAGAACTATAAAAGAAAATTGTACAAATGCCTACATACAGTAACTAAGAAAATGCCATGAAGGCTACGTTGAACAGTTTGATGAGAATATTTCAGATTGTATGTGAAACCTGCACATTGTACCCCTTGATTGCACTAATGTACACAGCTATGATTTAACAATAAAAATAAATTTTAAAAAATTATAGAATAATTCAAAATGGCCATCTTTTCAGTGGTAATAAAAAGAAAGCATAGTATTAAATTATCATCGTAGATGAAAGGGAAAAAAAGACGATATTAATTAGTATTTTACATGTATTAGATGTACATATTAAGCATTTTTGTCTAGAAATTCTAATGGAACCACATTTCTCAAAGTGTATTCCTTGAACATTCATCCTTCCAGTTTTTCTCCCATAAATAAAAAGGATATTATCATTAAGTAGGATGAATATGCCTCTGAATACTCTATCAGGGATATCCATGCCTGTTTGCACATTAAAAGCTCCAAAAAGTCCTATAGTAAAGGGACATACATGTTAATGTTTTAAAGTCTGCAATTCAGTAAACATCTTTGATCATGGAATGCTTGTTTTCTCATGTAGTATCTATGGACAATCTAATGTTCCAATACATTTTGGGAGTTGCTATGACAGCTTTCTGGTCAAGGTGTTAATGCAGAAAGAATGATGAGCCTCAAATGGTGTCAGGCATCAGTGTCTTTTAGGTTTCCCAGACTCTATAACTAGGATTTGGAAATGTTCACAGAATGAAGTAGAAAAGTCTAAACATGAAGATCATTTATTGATAAGGATCAGAAGGTTGTGGCAAAATTTAGAAGTAATTTTTTTTTTTTTTGCAGTTTTTTTTTTTTGGCTGGGGCTGGGTTTGAACCCACCACCTCTGGCATATGGGGCCAGTGCCCTACTCCTTTGAGCCACAGGCGCAGCCCAGAAGTAATTTTTTACATGTAGACTTTATTCAGAATCTTGAGTTTTAGAAAGGAGCTAGTGTTTAAAAAGTAGGAAATTAGCACTAAAGTGATGAAGAAATACAAGCCAATACGTGGCAGAGTTGTATGTATATTGATTCTTCTGTTGGAAAAAAAAAAGGGATTGTGATAATGAGATTATGCTCCTAATTCCCTTCGTGTGGCTCAGTCTAGCTGCTCAGTGGGAAAAGAAGCCCCCGATGGCACCAGGAGCGTACAAGGTGGCAGCATTTCCCTAACAATCCCTGCAGGAGATTTTTAACTCAGAACTTGTTGGGGATGACTACCCTGCCCTGGAATGATGACTCTCTAGCCCCCTGTCTGCTACCTGAAGGGGAAGTGACAGCCGTCCAGGGTGTCCAGAGGAATTCTGACAGCAGGCCTCAGCACTTCCTCACTGGTGGCTGGTGAGAGCCTTGGCCAAGAAGGATAGGGGACAGTCCCTATTGCTTTGTCTGGGTTCTACTGCTGTTCACCTGTTTGCCTTTTCTCCTTGTCTCATCATGAACCAGCTCTAAGATACCTTGACGCTGCCTCTGTCGAGTGATTCAGAATGGGATTCTTTTGAGACAGACTGGACAGGAATGCCATGAATAATGAGGCTGGGGAAGTAGGCATAAAGCACGTATGTCCTGGGCAAGCAAGTATGTTTCGTCATCTTAGTTGTTGAACCCTTCAAAGCACTGTAAGACTGCAGATAGCAGCCATCCTGGCCAACCTCGGAGCAAAGCTGGGCTGCCGCTCCCTGTCTCTCTCAGCTCTGGGCTTTCTTTGTGATTCCTGTGATGCCTTCTTTGCCTGGATTAGCATTCTGAGGGCCTCCAATAGGAGAAAGGCATTTAAAAATCCTTTTGACAGGGTGGGTCATAGCACATAGATGGTAAACATGGGCCATTTCTGGCAGATGAACAACACATCTGTTTTTAGTCTGGGGTTTCCCCAGAGAAGGAAACAAACCAATCTCTTCCAAGAAAATTAAACAGTGCTGAGCTGGGACAGCAACCTGGGTGAGAAGATAATGGTCTTGGGCTTGAGTAAGCTGATTCCATGGTTTCCTAGTTCCTTTTGGCAAATAAATCTCAATGCCATTTAATTTAAAACTTGAACCCTCTACCTGATTTAAAGATCCTCTCTTCTCTGGGCTACAGCTCCTCCAGTGGACTGGAATGGAGCAGAGGGAGGGAAAAGTCAAAGGCCTTTACCTGACTAGAAAGGAGCTAGTGTTTAAAAAGTAGGAAATTAGCACTAAAGTGATGAAGAAATACAAGCCAATACTGACTGTGTCCTCAGTGATGCTGCTTCTCAGATAACACCAGCTCTTCCCCCTTCTTCGCCCTTACCCTTAGTGATAAAACCATCTGCCTCCTGCTTTGGAGGTGCCCTTACCCAGAAGACAGTGTCTCAAGTAGAGAACCAGCAAGAGCCCCGTCATCCTCTTCCATAATTGCATACCCCATGAGAAACTCACAAGCTTGTTATCTGACTGTGAGCAGCTCATTGAAAACCTGGGGGGAATATGTTCCAGGCTGAGCAGACTGAAATGCAAGGACCTCTGTCAGGATCAGTTTTATTCTGGCCAGGTTGGAGTGAACAAGGAAGCATCTGGAGAGGGATTCAGAAAGACAGAGTCCGGCCAGCCCATAAAGCAATTAATCTTCTGGCAAGGGCTTTGGAAATCATTCTACTTGCCAGGGAATATAATTGAAGGACTTTAAGAAGGGGACTTGGTGGGGTCCCCTTATTAAAATCAGGACCAATTTGTCCATCAGTACAGCAGATGCAATGCCTAGGACCTACAGTGATGTTAGGAATCCACAAAAATGTTTTCATTTCTTTTTAAAATCAGAAGTCTAGTAAAATGTTTTCATATATCTTAATATTCAGCTTTACAAAAATGGATTTACAAAATAGAAGTTTAAATATTTTTTAATAGAGGAAGAGGTAATAAAGGCAAAAGTGCCGAGGGCCCAGTTACAATGCAGCCCTGAAACTTGACATATTATTTCACATCACCTGGGAAGAGAACTAGACTTGAGACGAGGTCTGAGGACAGAGTCCTGAACCACCTTGGGTTCAGCAGAGGAAGAGAAGGTGGATGTGGAGGGGCATCAAGGGAAGCTGGTACAAAGTAGCTGGTGAGGTCGGAGGACAAGCAGGAAAATGTAGTCTCACAGAAGACAAGAGAAAAAAGTGGGGAGCTGAGTTGAGGGAGGGGGGGACAAACTTCAGGTTGTGTTTTAGAATGTCCTGGCAGTGGTGAACAAAATGAGGTTGAGGGCAGGAGACCAGGGGGGAGTCTGTCTAATCCTCCAAGCACTAGCTCCTTCCACAGCAAGCAGAAGCTGGCCTCATGCAGCTCTGTGCACCCAACACACAAGCGCGGGGCCCTGATTTGGTCCTGATTTTAATAAGCACCAGGTGTGCTTTGCATACCTGTGTTTGATGAGTGATCAGCTGAACCATCCTGGGGAGACTTGGGACAGCTCAGCCCACGGGAAGTGCAAACCCAAGGCCAAACCCTCCTGGGGGAGTCCAGGCTTCAACAGGGTCATAAAGATACACATGGGTTCAGGAAGGTTCAGGAAGGCCCATCCCCCCCACCCCAGACTACTGTTTTCTAAGACGCAGAAAGTGCAAGATGACTCTTCAGTGTGGTATCTGCGTGTGCATACCAAGTGTGTAAAAATACCCAACGTTCTCTGTTCTGATTTATTACTGCCCTTTCTCTTCAGGCTATTAAAAGGACTAAGGCACTCCCATAAAGAGCAAGGATGGTTCTGAGAAGCATCAAGTTCCAATCCAGTGAAGCAAGACTGAAGTGTTTGCCTTGGAGAGAATGAGGAAAGTCTCAGGAAATGAAATAATAGAGCAAGGGGCTAGCATCCGAGTGGCAGCCACAGGAACAGTAGCTCAGCCGCACCGTCACATGAGCTGTCTTCTCGGAAGGTTTTCCTCAGCCATCTTCTCTGAGAGTTTAACCCTCCTCTGCCCTGCCTCAGACAGTTGTTATTTTCTTCTCCTGTTTTATTGTCTCTGATCAGCACTCATCACTATCTCACGTATTGCATATTATATTTACTTGTGTCTCTTTTTCTGCCCCTAGACCATAATTTCATGAGGGCAGAGGATTTTGTCTGTCATAGCCCCACACTGGTATGTAAATTCTCAGTACATAATGCTTTTCAAATGAATGATTAAATGGATGATCCCAAAATGTTTATACAGGGTGTCCATAAAGTTCATGTGCAACTTGAAATAGTCAACAAGAACTTTATGGCCACCCTGTATAACCTATAACACCATGATTAGGGATTACTTGAGCATGGATATTCCTTAGTTCCTAACAAATTCCACAACAAAACTCTTGTGATGTCTTGTATCTATTCTATTCTATTCTATTCTATTCTATTCTATTCTATTCTATTCTATTCTATTCTATTCTATTCTATCATGTATTCCATTGCTGTTGTTATTTACACACCTGTCTCTCCTGCTAGACTATGAGCCTTGTATCATAAGAGCAAGTGCTGAATTCTGTTCTTTATCTTCCATTGTCTGTCCCATGGTCTAGCACAAGAGATATGGTGAGAAAATGAATGAATGTCTTTCATGACTTAGCCTGTGGCCCCATGTTTCCTTGTCCACATCTCACATGTAATCAGGTTACTTAGAGGTCTCTGCTATCCATCGCCCACTGTCCAGCTCCTCAGCCACTGCCCTGATTCTGTCTTGTTCTCTCTCCTTTACTTTGTGACAGCAGACTCTGCACTGGATCCTGAACCTCCCAGTATGACCACAGCTGCCCAAGACAGGTTCTAAAGCAAAGACCTGATGAGGCCTTTCCACTGTGCTTCCTGCTGACTAGACACTGGTTACTAGAGGACACAGTTTAGTTTCTTAGCCTTGAATCCACAACCTATTCAATAGTGTTCAGGTTTAACTTCCATTGTTCCCAGAGTCACATACCCCAGTGTCCCGCTCCCTTGTACTGAACACATCTGTGTTTTCAAGCCCCTATCATTGCCTGAGCTCTCCTACCCTCTATCTAGTTGGCCCTTCCCCCATCTTGCAATTATTTAATCATTCAATTCATTCAGCAAATGTCCCCAGGTCCATCTCAGTACCAGTTTCTGGGGTCACACTGGGGCTGCAGAGCTGATGTAGACACATTCCTGGGCTCTGGGTTCCTGGGTCTTCTCATCTCAGACTCCCCCAGAGTGAAGAGGCTCAAACTTACCTCTCTACAAATATACCTTGCTATCAGGAAAACAAAATTGCAACTTTGTAAACTGAACTAATTTAATGTTCCCCAGACATTTTAGAACATCTTTGAGCTGCTTCCCTGCCTGGTTAGTACATCTCCTTTCTCGGATTTATTAATGCTTGCTGTACGTCCAGTTCTTTGATAGAAAATGCCATGTTTGGTAAACCAGTGTAACCCAGGCATGAGTAATATCCTCTGAGGATAAGCCATTTGGGAACATAAGGACATTGTCCTTTAAAAGTGACACGTTTTACTACTCCAGGATAATAGCTTGACCAGCTAACCACAGAGTTAGAAGATCCCACAGGAATGTCATTTTGTTTTTCTGTCTTCATAGGAAAGATGTATTTGTTAGTTGAGTGTAACATAATACCAGAAAGAATTCATTTAATTCCTTCATTACATTTTTATCAATCAGCTTCTTTATGCCTAATTCTCTTTATTAAGAAAATTAAAAAGCTTCATTAATGAGCTGTCTCACATTCTCTTCATTCTGTGGTCCAGGAAATAGTAAAATGTTATGAAAATCCATCTGGAAAAAAATTTGACTTGAAAATACAAACATTTGAGCCTGTAAAACTGGACATTAGCATTTGTGATCAGATGTCTGTTCAGTGCATATTTTTGCAAATGGTCCATTTTTGCTTGAAAATATAGTTTTTTGAGCTGAGAAAGAACCTTTGATTTTTGTATTACCTTATAACTGAGCTTCTGTTTCACTAGATGTTTTCTATTTCATTTGTACTACATCTTAGATCACATTTTTTCTTGGCTCTGGAACTTCATAACCTCTTTATACGGTGTTTGTTTTAGATTCCATATTAAAAAACTTCTTTCGAAAGGTTATCAGTCTGTTCAGAGAGTCAAGTTAATGATTAGGCTATTTCTAAACTCTTCAGATGGCTACAGTTGCAAAGATGAAAAACGGAGCAAGAAAACTAGTGACTACAGACACAACTCTTCTAAATGGCTGATTGGCATTTTTGAGATAAAACTCTATACTTTTATTGAAATGCCCTCTATTTCTGGCTCACTGCTTGTCACCAAGACAAAGGAGCTTATGCAGTGGACCTGAACACCATTTAGAGTTTCTTGTGCAGAGGCTATCACTGTTCAACTCTCTTGTTCGCCACTGACCAGGTGACTTTTTACAGCCAGTGACAACTCATCCCAGAATCCTGCAGTTTGTTCTAGTAACAAATTGACCTTGTGTTGAGACTACTATCAAGTCATTCATTCCTGAAACCTACAAGCATGTCCTGAGTACCTGCTGTGTGCCAGGTACTTTTGTGAGTGCTTTGCATATTAATTAATTTACTTCTCCCTACATACCTATGAAGTAGGCATTGATTTTATATATTAATTAATGTACTTCTCCCTGCAAACCTAGGAAGTGGGCATTGATCTTATCTTCATTTCAGTGATGGGCTGAGGCCAGGTAACTTTTGAAAAACACTCAGAACTGGAATTCATATCTTAGCAGTCTGCTTCTGAATTCACACCCTTATTGTACTGATAGCAGGGTGCCAAGGGACGCCTGACAATGAGGCAACTAACCATGTCTCTGATCAGGGGGACAGAAGCATCAAGAAAGCAATACAGAGCAAAGATGACTGATCCTGGATGAGGAAGTTTAATCCTTGATTTAAGAGTTATCTGAAAGGAAGTTGCAGCAGGAAGAAAATATCTGCGAAGTTGTATTATATTACTGAGAACTTTGTATCATCAATATAACACAAATCATGCATGATTCTATTCACTTACATGTGAAAAACAGATATTCTCAGATTTTCCATATACTCTGTCACCTCTTATATATTACTAATTAAAATCTACTTTATTTTAAATGGCCAACATTCAGAAGTTTCTCGAGTTTCTTGAGGAAGGGATCTAAATTTTTAAGATATACTGTTCTAACTCTGTTGTTTTTCATAACATGATTCTAATCCATTGTTATTTATTTAATAAGTATTCCTGACAATTTAGGAAGATCTTTCCCCTCTAAGTCAAAAATTAACCTGGAAAAAAATCATTCAAGAGCTTGAAATATTACCTTGTTTGTAGCTTCAGACTAGACAATCTCAGATTTCTTCAAGCATTGGAAAATAACTATTTATTTAATCATAGCTGTGTACATTGATATGATCATGGGGCATCATACACTAGCTTCATATACTGTTTGACACATTTTCATCACACTGGTCAACACAGCCTTCCTGGCATCCTCCCAGTTATTGTGTCAAGACATCTACATTCCACATCTACCAAGTTTCACATATACCCTTGTAACATGCACCGCAGGTGTAATCCCACTAATCCCCTCCTTCCACCCACCTCCCCCCTCCCTCCTCTCCCTTTCCCTTATTCTTAAATAACACTTTAAAAAATCTCTCCCCAAGGCAAGTTTTCTTTGCCAAATGGACTGACTTTTGCTCGTTCCCGGATCGCCCCCTAGTGGTTTATTTAACTTAGGACTATTTCTCAGATGCTAACAGGTTGCTTTGAACATTTTTTTAGTTGCATCCTTTCCACACCTCCTCCCATTTTCACAGAGAGACTGTCTTAGAAAGCGTCTTTGAATGAAATGAGCAGTATGCAAAGTGGCCCACTTAGTGGTGACCAGTACATGTTCACAATAGTGCTGAAATCCCTGTATTCACGTTTGTGCTCTTGCTTTTTTTCTTTGTGCTGTTGCTTACTTGCCCACACCTCACTTTCTTCCCTTTGCCAACATCCCACTGGAGTAGTGCCAGGTAAGTGGCGATGGACAGTGACTCACAGGCTGTTCTGCCTCGAATGTGTCAAGCATGCATGTGGATACTGCCGGGCAGGAGTCCTGTGCTCCCAGCCATACCAACAAGTCAGCACCCCAGAGCCCTCAGTCAGGCCCAGACTTCTTGACTCCTTCTGGGGAACTGGGGTTATGACATGCTGGCCCAGACACTTGAGCATCGTCCAAATAGCACAAGAAATCATTGATGTTCAGCAGAAATCAGGGAGAGGCCCAACCAGTGTCACGGGCCTGGCTCTCTACCCTGGGTCCTGCATCAATTAGACCAGAACCAAGAAACTCAGTGCAACACACTTTATTAATCCAAAATTTTCTGTCATAAGCAAAAATCCAATTATTACCTTAATTCAATAAGTTAGACTACTAATAAATGTATTAGAAGTAAAATGATTTTAATAAAGGGTTTTAAAGAATCACTTTTATCTGAATTTTTAAAGGATGATTGATTGTCACAGATGAAGATGCGTGAAGAAGAGAGGATCCTTCTTTATAAGCAAAATAACATCTATATTCCTGGCAGTCTTTAGATTAGATTAGTGAGAAGTAGAGATAGTGAAGGTAATAGTGAATGGACCAGTGAATTATTAAACATGGTGTAGGGTTCATTCACTTATTCATTCATGCAGAAAATATTTATTGAGTATCCATTCTATGCAAGGCATCCAGTAAGGTAAAACTGAAAAAGATGAGTGCCCTTTTGGAGCTTATGTGGCAGTTTTCCATCCTGCACCTCGAGGAGATAATAACAGGGAGAGATGGCCGCCATCTCTTAGGGACTTGGAGTGTCGTATAGGAGAGGGAACATCATGTTCTGTATGGCTGCAGAAAGCAGAACTCAGACCAATGAGTGCACTTTCAAGGGCAGCTGTGTTCATTCAGTGAAAGGAAGTCTCAGCACTGACCAGGAATGGGATAGGGCTGCCCTTGGGAGCGGAGGAGCGTGGGATGAGAGGGTATTTTGTTAGTAGAAGAAATGTATAGGGAACTTAGGACCTAGTATTAAGGAAATCTGCAATATGGGCAAGGAGGGACTACAAGAAATCTATATGTCCTCTTTCTCTTAATTCCAAGATGCTGGCATTGAGATGGAAAACTAAGGTCACTCACCATAGTCAGGCCTGAGACTGGATCAGTGACTGAGGAAGTTCATGTGCAGGATACCTGCTGACTACAGACAAACTAGAGCCACAGATTCTTGCCTCCTCCTCCCTCCAGGACCCAAGCACCTCAGGCCTGGACCTGACCAGCCTGGGGTTGGGGAGACCCCATCAGGAGATGGGAGCAGGTTAGTTTCCCCCAAAGAGCAAAGAGACTAGTAACCAAACACAACATGTTAAGCAAAGGGTCATGACCACTGTATAATCAATATACACAGTCTGTTCAGTTCCTATTTCTTTCACTGTAAATACTTCTGATCTGTAAAAACACCATGAAAAATAGGTACGGTTAATCGCATTTTACAGATAAGGGAACTGAGGGTCTGAGAAGTTAACTAATGAACTGAAGGGTATGCAACTAATGTAGTGAAGCCAGGACACAAACTTGTGGTCTCTATGCATCCTGTACTTGGGATGCCTCCCTAATCGTAGAGTAAGCAATGGATTGAGAAAGACTTACGTCCCACCCCTGCCCTAAGCCTCATTCTCCCCAGCTGTGAAGTGAAAGGTGCAGCTCAACAATTGCTACTTCAATTCAACTGCCACCTCCTGAACACTTACTAGGCTCCAGGACTTGGCTAGAAGCAGAGATACGAGTTCTGCTCTGGCAGAGTTCACAGGCCAGTAAAGGAGGCAAGTTCATGAACAGATCAGAGCAAAGCAGTGTGCTTAGTGTTGTTCAAATCTCTTCATGTTTCCACATTCTGTGATTCATTTTAATGGGGAGAAGCAGGCTCACATTGGTTTCATCAAGATTAAGAGCAAGAGGCTTTAGGGAAGAGAAGTTGAAGCTAAAGAGGGTCCTGTCCAGGAGAAATAAGGGAGAATTGAGAATAGAGGGACAGAATTGAGCTGAGAAACTGTGAGAGAACCTTTCTTTCCTTTGGAGTTTCTAAACCCACAAAGCCCAGTGAACAATGGCAAAGGACTGTTTGACTATCTGTCTCTGTTTTAGGACTGCCTAGATTATCTACTTCATTGTGATTTAAACCTCAACTTTTTATACCATGTCTCTCCTCCCCCATCCTGCATTGAATCCTAGCCCACAGTGGGTGCTACTGAGACAAGCTTGGGTGCCAGGCCCACCAGGGTGCTGATCTGATTGGATATGGCTTCTCAACTCTGTCTGTGATACTAAGAATTGCTAACCCAGTACACCCCTTTCCTGAGCTGCAGAGTGGGACAGTAGGAAACCATCACTTTCTTCTCTAAGCATGAGCAAATGGGGCTGCTGAAACTACAGTTAATCAGCAAAGAAACTCTGTGGACAGATTGGCATAACCAACATGTTTCCAAAACAGGAGAAAATGCAAACTTCTCTTCAGTCTCCATCAATTATGACCCAAATTCTTCTGGGCAGTAACAGTTCCATGACCTCATTGAATCTGGGATCTAAATATTTGCTTTAAGAGATTATGAAAGGCTTTTTAAATTATAAATGATGTCCTGATTTTGTATTGTTCTCCCAAGAATGTATTTATTGTGTTTATTAAAATGAAAGAGGATAGTATGTCTCTATCACTCTTTATTCCTTAAAACATTCCTTCTAGCCTTTACTTTCTTTGTGTCTATTTCTCATTCTTCTTAATCTGGTGTCTGAATTTTATAGAACACTTTAAGTATCTCTGGTCCTCCCCTCCCATAATGGGCCTGGCCATCACCTTCAAATCATATTTTCTTAAAATTATGTGTTGTTAGTCACAGTTCATAAAACACTTATCTATGATCTTAGGAACATCCCCAAAACTCCAAAAGGCCAATAAAGCAGTTATTACACACATTTTACAGGTGAGAAAACTGCAGGCTACAGAAGTTAAATCATTTGCTCCAGGCCGCTGAGCTCAGAAATGAGTCTGAAAATGAGCCTAATCCCCAATGCTAAACCTTGGGCCTTAGCCACCCCTGTACCTCAACAAGCTTCCACATTTGGGCTGCCACAGATCTTACTCTGATCATGGATTTATTGTTCCATAAGATTTTTTAAAATTTCAACCAAAAAAAAAAAATATGATTTATAAGGCAAAACATGCATATTAAAATGCAAGTTGCATGCTTACGTGCTAAATAAACTATGCACAGGGCCCCCTCCCCAAAACCTTTAAAATAGGTGACCATCGCTAGTCAGTGCTCAATAGTACTCTGTTGCACACTGGGTAGCTGGGTGGTGGAGTCAGGCAGCCACGTGTGGGCTCCGGACGAGACAGGCTGCTGCCTTCCTCCTGGTCAGTGACAGTCAAGTGGAAGAGACAAACCTCACACACACGGTCTTAGTTATGTCTGATGAGAGTAATGATTTTTTGTTTTGTTTTGAGAATAATGATTTTAAAAGACTCACTAGTTCCAGGGACATAGATCAAAGGAACCTAATCTAGTCTAATGGTCAGGGCGGGGCTCCTTGAGAAAACACTACTCTGAGATGGAAAGCCTGGCTAGGAGTTACCCAGAGAAAGGAGGTGGTGGCAGAGGTGGGGAGTGTTTTAAGCAGAGAAAATAGCAACAATGGCAAACAAGAAGCTACTGAGGTGAGGACAGTACTGTGTGTTTAAGGGCCACAGAGAATTTCAGTGTTAAGTGCAGACAGGCAGGTGGGTGGGAGTGATGCCGGTGGGCCTGGAGCAGCAGGGCCTGCAGACCACGGAAAGGCGTCAGGACTAAATCCCGAAGAGACTGAGGCAGGGGACTGACTTGATCTTGTTGGCATTTGGGGAGTATCACTGTAGAGGACAAATCAGAGAGGGGCTGGGCAATCACTAGACCAAATCATAGATCACCTTCAATAAACAGAGAGGCTTTGGGGTGAGCAGCCCCTGGGCAGGAGGAGCAGCACCACGGCCTGAGGCTCTCCAGAAGCAGGGAGCTGTTTACAGTACACCGAGGCAGGTGCAAGGAAAAGCAGTGGAGTTGGAAGCTGGAAGGTCTCCAATGCTAAGGGAGACTCCTATGGGCTTGATTCTATAGAGAGCAGGGAGTCAGTCACGGAAACTGGCCAAGGAATTAGCATGATCACATTGAACAAGGATAAAAATCCATCAAACATGATTGTAGCTTTCCCTTGCATGTTACAGTCCATCAAACACTTTAAACTACTTGACTCCTAAGACACAATATAACTCCACATCATTAATATTTTTGTAATTATTAATAATAGCCTAAGTCCCTAATATTCATCTGGCAGTCCTAGGTAGGGACTCCACATATGTTATCTCACATAATTCTTACATCCTTTCTTTGTAGTATTTTTATCCCAGTTTTACATGAGAAAATAAACTGAGAGATACTAAGTTTATTAGTATCTCTCAGGGACCCATCCAAGGACACACAGGTAGTAATAACATTGCGAGGACTCAAATGGGGCCAAGCATTCTGTCTATTTGGCCCACAGCACAGTGCCTAAGGCATGTGAACATAGGAACCCTGCAAAGCAACAACAAATGCAAAATGCAATGGCTCTCAAGTACTCTAAGGAGTCTGCAAAAGCTAAGAGTAAAAATCTAAATACAAACTTCTGTAAGTTGACCACCCAAGGGACTGTAACAAACTGATTAACATTTGAAGGAAGCAGGCCTACTGTACTAATATGTATACATGGTGCACGGCCAGTCTATGAAAATTAGGTCAACTGAAGGAAGTGGTCAATGTAAGGAGGTTCTACTGTGTCTATAAGATATACCAACCTTGGGTGGTGCCTGTGGCTCAAAGGAGTAAGGCAGCAGTCCCATATGCCGGAGGTGGTGGGTTCAAACCCAGCCCCCGCCAAAAACTGCAAAAAAAAAAGATATACCAACCTCATTAAGTCAACTTTATTGTTTCTTTATTACTTGTTGAAATTTGCATTACGTTTGAAATGTAAACAAAAAAAATCTAACAATTTTGATTTTCTCATAAGATTTTCAGAGAATGCATGCACCAGGATTTCCCAGATATTATAAGCAGCCCTAAAGTAAATAACTAACTTATAACTAAATAATTTGAAAAAGCATGATCATAAAAACATTTTTCAAAGAGCTCACATGATATATATCTACACTTGAATGTGTTTGATGCCAGCTAAAAAGGGAGAGTGTCTGGGTTCTGTGATGATAAAACAGGCCCTCACTGGAGGAACTGGCTGAACTGTGGGCTTTTCATGCTTGGCTGTTATTATTCAGATAAGATATTTATAGGAAGGTCTTTAAAGCTCAGACAGAGGGAGGCAGACAGAGAAGGAGACTGAGGAAGGGAGGGGGGGAGGGAGAAAGAAATGTTTTAATTTTGATACGGCTGCTGTCCTCAGGGGCAGCACATAACTCTGTGGAAAGAAATTAGCTTCTAAAATATGAGTCTGTTCCCAAATAGTTATGGAAAATACATAATTTACTTTTCTTAGCTCTGGTACATGATGCCCTGGGCCTTCATCCAGCACCTAAATAGCGCCCTGTCTGCCATGTCAGGGAAGGTTTTACCCAGGATACTTATTTAGCTGAGTTCTTTCTCCATGACTGACAGTGGGGAAGCAGGACTGTCATGAATAGAGCTATGAGATTGGTCATGAGCTCTGTGTGACTTCCAGATTAAAGGAGACCTGTAGGAGGCACCTGTGAGAAAGACCTTGGTGGTAAGGGATTGGAGAAGGGATTTAACATCATTTAACATGGTTGGTCACTCATTAAAGAGCACGAGAGCAGGTAAGAGCAGGTGATGAGAACACCGACACACCCGTGCTGTGTCACTTCTATAGCAGTCTCCACACCTGTGCTGTGTCACTTCTATAAATAACCTCAGGAACAGCTGCTGCTCAAACTAAAATTGACAGACTGCTGCTGAGATGCTCGCTACTACTAACATTGACTGTGACTTCTAAGGTGCTTTGGGACCCGAGACCAGAACGAGACTTACCCCAAGTGAGCTGGTGCAGTGGCCCGTGTCCAGACAGTTGAGTGGGCTGGGGCCGGAGACCTAGTGTCCCGGCTCCAACGAGGTCCTGTTTGGGGCCAGAGATACGGTGTCCCCAAGGCCCCAACAAGTGGCACCCCAGATGGGACCTGACAGAGACCAAAGATGTATTAACTCAAGGTCTTGCATGATCCTGTATGGGATCCTCATGTGGGGGAAATAGTCCTAATGGACATAGACAATTGGTAAATTTGAATGTGGACTGTAAATCCTAGCATTGAAGCCATGCTAATTTACTTATTTTGATAGAGAATATTCTTGTTTCTAGGGGATAAAAACTCTGAAGTATTCAGGAGTAAAGAGATCTGTCACTACAGTGATGACAAGAATAAGAAACTGCACACCTTGCTGGAGGCTGGGGAGATGGCGAGTGCCTCTTAGAGTCCAGGGATTCCACATTTCCAGCACCCCTGAAGCCCACCATGTCCACATGGCCGGGGAGTCAAGCCTCAGCAAGTCCTAGTTTTTATCACAGTGTAACTTGCTGGTGAACAGAGTGGGTGGGGATGCTCCAGAATTTGAGGGATGCTGGCCAGAAAGTCTCACATTCAGGGCAGTGAATGGCCCTACCAAGGCAGGATTTGCCATCAGCAGGGACTTTCCAGGGAGTAGGAGGCAGGACAGGCTGTTTTAGGGAACACATTCTATAAGGAGAGAACAATCTCAGAGCCATCAGTACCTGAAGTGAAAAATCCCCATTAATTCACATAAGGCGACTAACATTGAACTTTCCTTGTCATCAGGTATTGTGCTAAGCACTTCACATGCATATGCTTTAATATTCACAACTCCCATTTTACAGAGCAGACACCCCTCAGAGCTCTTCAGTCACTCACCTAAGTTCTAACAGCCAGGAGGTAGCAAAACAGTGTCCTAACTCAACTGTTGGATTCCTAAGCCTAACTCAAATAACTCTATATAGATCTCTAACAGCTATTTTCTTGCAGTGAAAAGCAAGGCTCAGATGTGTATTTGAGAACTAGCCTTTAAGTACCATGGCAGGGATCCAGGAAGTCCTTGGAAGGAAAACAGAGCTTGGATTTCCCTGGAAAATTAAAACACAGTCTAGAACTGAAACTAGCAAACGGAGTCCACAGCAATTGGGTCCCAGAAGGAGAAAATAACCCCCAAACCCTGGCTCAGACTCCTGTATGGACACTGCCTGGACAACTTCCAAACTAACAGGGTAAACAAGAGATCAGGTGAGTCATTTTGCTGTGAAAAATAGTGTATTGTCAAAAACATGAGGGCTCATGCTTCTACCCACCTGTCTTCCAAGAGCTGGTGAGATTTCCCCATCTGTGGATCCCCAGCCAAAGGGCGGAGGATGTCGGCTGGGAGAGAGGCCCTCTGCAGGCTCACTGGATGGCCAGCACCTAACTCCTCCACCCACCTGTTTATTAACTATTTAGTACCAGATAATGACATATAGCAATTCTTAAAATGGAACTTCTGTGTATGTCTGAAACCACTAGGGTCAGATTTAATCTATGATGCTGTGATAATAATGGCTACATTTTATTAAGACCAGGTAAGTATTTTGCTAAGCTATATATATATAAAACCTCCCTATAACACTATTTGTCAACTACAGTGGCATTTTAGCCCTGCTGCTGAGACACGATAATATCAGTAACTTAATTTATAATTGATAACTCCTAATTTATAAATATGGAACTTGAAGCTTGGCAACTGAGCCTAAATTATTTGTCTGAGGTCACATAACTACTAAACAACAAAACAGATTTAAAAGCAGGTATATTTCTTTCCATAGCCCCAGGCCTAGCACTTGGCATATGAGGTCTGAGGGATGGTATAGAGCAGCAGATCTCAACCTTCCTAATGCCACGGCCCTTTATTACAGTTCCTGTGGGTTGCGACTCACAGGCTGAGAACCGCTGGTATAGAGAGTAGTTGAGAGGAAATTCTAGAGAAAAACAAACTGTGTTTTGAATACCAGCTCTGCCATTTTCTGGTTACTGTGTTCTTGAGCAAATAACCAGCATCCTGTGCCTCAGTTTCTTCATCTATAAAATGAAGACAATAGAAATGTCTGCCCCATAAGCTTTATGTAAGGTTAAGATGAGGGGGAAATAATCATTGTAAGATGACTAACAAAACATTGTAAGATGGTTAAAAGTCCTATGTAAATGTTTGTTATCTATAGAGAACACAATCTGAACAGAAGACCTCCAAAGCTAAGCAGGGCAGGGAACAGAACTAAAAGGGAAATTGGAACTGGGCGACTAGAACAGACATCAGAAATTGGGCCACAGGCCACAGCACTGAGCAGATCAGGAGGGACAAGAGAAGTCAGGGAAGAAGTTTCTGCTAAGACTAGTTTTGAGTTATATTAAATTTGTTAGAGAATATGTGCAAGTGTTTTTTTTTTTCCTTTTTTCCAGCATTCTGGACATGTTCGAAAAGAGGTCATTTGAAAGAAAGAACCTCATGTGGCTGAACAAAACGAAGCCATTCTATCCTGTATGCAAAGTTTCTTCAGGGGCATGTCCCCAGTGATGGGTTATCTGGGAATAAGCCTGCATTCCCACCACACACAACTAGAAAACTGGACACAATTTTAAAACTTGAATGTTCTAAGACATTGGATAATGGGCAACACAGGAATGTGACCCTAGAGAAAGAAAATGGTGAGGTGAGCCCTGCTTTCAGCCCAGACCATTATACTAAATGGTGAAACCAAAACAGAGCGTGGCCATCTTGCTGAGTTGAGAAGACAGAGATCGTGGAAGCCGAGGTGGCTGGAACTTGTGTGGCAAAGCGCTAGAGAGTTGGGTGATGTGTAGGAAATGAGCCCTGGGAGTTTCTGTAAGCTGATATGGCATCACATCCAAGAGATATTGTTAAGTTAAAAAGGGGGGGGGGGCAGAACAGTATATGAGTATGCTATTTTTTGCATAAGGAAATAGGGAAAATAAAAATTTATTTTTAAAATGCACAGGAAGAAGCACCAAAAATCTATATAAGATCTCTTTGAATCTGTTGCTGAACAATAAGTCACACTTCTGCAGGGAGAAACTCCATGAAGTCAGGGAAAGAAGAACCAAGTGGCTGAAGCTGAACAATTCCCAGAGCTGGGAGACATTTGAACTCCAGTTGCCCAGAAAGGAAACGTCCCTTCGAACACTGGAGTATTTAGCATAGCCCAGGGAAGGGTCATGGCTCAGTAGCAGGGTCAAACTGTCCCTAGACTAAAGGAATACACTAGAACTACACTCATGCAGATAAAGCTTAATAACAAATGTCAAATGTATCAACATGGTTAACAGGTAACTTAACCTGTCAGCTAGACAAAGCCAACACTTTTACAAGGACAACAAAAATCAAGCACTCAATGAGGTAATATACGATTATCCAGCATTCCATCAAAAATTAATAAACATGCAAAGCAGAAAGAAACATGACCCATGACCAGATCAATAAAATTGTTGCCTACAGTGGTTGTGATGGTGAAAAGGACAGCAGAAGATGTGACTCTTTTCTGGGGATACCTTTTCATACAGTTAGGACTTTTGGAAGCATGTTAATATGTTAGATATTAAAACATATATTAAATCAACAAAACAGGGAAAATGCTAAAACATAATGTAAACAAAAACAAATGAACCATTCTCAAAACAGCATTCCTGGCAGCAAGAAGTAAAAAATTAATAAATTAGTAAAAATAATTGTAAAAACACAAATGAACCCAACTGTATTTCACATGATAAATATAACTACAATGGGAAAAAATAAAATAAACCAAATCCAGGTAACTGTGGCACATTACTTTGACTGTGTAATCTCAGTCTAGGGGGGGAAAGAATTGTAGAAGGATCTTGAACTTTTTGGTAGGTTTGTTTTTGCATAATGGTATAGCAAATCTGAAACTATTCAGTGTGTATTGTAAGACTGAGTAACTGTATAAATATTTGTTATTGTTGGGGTCCAGGATTCTTTTTGAGGAAGAGGTGATATTCAAACAGGATAAAACACAACTATAGCCCAGAATGAAGGAGGGAAGATGAGGATGAGGAGAGGGGAGAGAGGAGGTCAAGGGGAGGGAGGGTAATCTGTGGGACCTCACTTACGATGCATATTGCAAGGTACATGTCAAACCTCTTAAGAGTAGAGTATAAGTGTCTTAACACATAATTAAGTGAGGTGAAGGCTGTGTTAACCAGTTTGAGGTAAGCATTCCAAATTGTATGTAAAATCAGCACATTGTACCCCATAAATGCAATAATTACACAGTTATGATTTAATAAAAAAAAAATTAAGAGAAACAGAAACTCCTCTCTTCAAGATTGTGTAAAAAGCTTCCACAAAGTTTATCTGAATGTGGATACTCAGATGAACTGTGCTAATAAATTCTAATAAATTCATTCAATAAAGATTAATAGGGTGCTAATCCTTGACACACACTTGTTCATAATTTAATATTGGTCTGTGTAAATATTTCTCCAAGGTAGGTTGATATTTTATTTCATATATGAAGACAAGTGATTTGAAGTGTGAAGTATGTGGTTTATGTTCACCTTTATTTCTCTCATGTTGCTGCCAAAGACTTTATTTTATAGAAGAATCTATGATGTGCCATGAACAGTTGCCCCTTCTGTCCCACAGGTTTTCTTTACAGTTGGCAGATTTGATAAGATATTGAGTAGAGTTTCAGCCATGGACTTCTACCTCTTGGGTCCTGCTACGAGTTTCATTTCTCTCAGGTTCCTCTGCCTCCCACCTGCCAGTCTCTGGCAATCCTCTCTCTAACTCTGCCCTCTGTGTCAGTGAGTTCACAATTCTTAGATTCCACATGAGTGCCATTGGACAGTGACAATCGGGCTCTGCCTGGTGGTTTCCATTATTGCGCTGCCCTCCAAGTTTACCATGTTGTTGTAAGTGGCAAGATTTCTTTCTCTTTTACCTTCAAATATATGTGTGCATAGCATACACCAGAATGTCCTTATCCACTCCTCTGCCACCAGACACTTGTGATGCTTTCTCAGTTTGGTTATTATAAATAATGTTGCAATGACCCTGGCAATGCAGGTGCCTCTTTGACATACTGATTTCATTTTTGCTTATCAGAAGTAGAATTTCTGGATCACAGGGTGGTTTTATTCTTAATTCTTGCAGCAGCCTCCACACTATTTCCTGTATGGGTTGTACCAATTTACAGTCCCACATGCAGTACAGGAATGAGCCCCTTTCTGTGCACTGTCTCCCATGCTCCCTGTCCTTATGATCATGGCCATACTACCATTTGAGGTGAGATCTCATTGAGGCTTTAATGTGTTCATCCCTGATGACAGTGGATTTGGCTACATGTTCCCATACCAGTTGGAGATTTGTAGGTGTTAATTGTCTGTTCAGGTCCTTTGCCCATTTTTCAATTAGGTCATTAGTTACTTTTGCTATTGAGTTATATGAGTTCCTTATGCATTTGAGATATTAACCTGACAGCAGATATAGGGTTTGTAAATTTTTCTTTCATTCTGTAGGTTTTCTTTTTACTTTGTTGTTTCCTTTCTATGCAAGTTTGACATAGTTCAGTTGGTTTACTTTTCACTTTTGTGCCTGTTCTTTTAGTGTGAAATCATACTATACAGTTTGTGTTACATCCAAGTTGGACAGCTGGGGAAGTGGAGGGTCTCCAGAGCCACTTGAGAGAATCCTAATGTGGCTCACACCCATGAGGACACATTTACTAAAAGGAAATAAGCACAGTTAATTTTAATGTACAGATATAATCTTCCCAACATGGAATCAACTTCTAAAGTTTCACATGGAGATTGTGTACATTTTTTTCATTGTGTCTTCCAGACTGAGTGTGTATTTTCCACTCACAACACATCTTAATTCAGATGAGTCACTTCAGGGGCTCAGCAGCCATTGTGGCTGTGGATACCAGATTACACAGCTCAGGTATGGACCTCGGAAAGCCCCATCAGTGCAAAGACCTTCAATGGCTCCTGTTCTTCATTCCACCTGGCACCTCAAGTATCAGAAATGCAGAGCCCAAAGTCTTTCATGTTTTGCTTGTTTGTTTAAGAGACAGAGTCTCACTTTGTCACCCTCGGTAGAGTACTGTGACATCACAGCTCACAGCAACCTCCAGCTCTTGGGCTTAGGTGATTCTCTTGCCTCAGCCTCCCGAGTAACTGGGGCTACAGGAGCCCACCACAATGCCCAGCTATTTTTTTGTTGCAATTTGGCCAGGGCTGGGTTTGAACCTGCCACCCTCAGTATATGGGGCTGGCACCCTACTCATTGAGCCACAGGCACAAAAGTGAAAAGTAAACCAACTGAACTATGTCAAACTTGCATAGAAAGGAAACAACAAAGTAAAAAAGAAAACCTACAGAATGAAAGTCTTTCATGTTTATGCTGGTCTTGCATCTTCATTCACTACTGCTAGTAATTTCAGACAGTAGGAACCTGGCTGGGCACAGTGACTCATAACCTGTAATCTTACCATTCTGGGAGGCCAAGTGAGTTCTAATAATATAGACAGGACAGGCACCACCTGAGTTCAGGATTACCTGAACTCAGGAGTTTGATAAAAGCCTGAGCAAGATCAAGAATGCATCTCTACTAAAAATAGAAAAACTAGCCTTGCGTTATGGTGGGCACCTTTAGTTCCAGCTACTTGGGACGCTCAGGTGGGAAGACTGCTTCAACCAAAGAGTTTGAGATTGCAATGAGCTGTGATGACACCATGCACTCTACCCAGGGTGACAAAATAAGACTCTGTCTAAAAAAAAATTAATATTGATACTGGGAACCAATATTTCTGTGCTACTAAAAATGAAAGTGTCCCAGGGACTGTAATCTATTGCACTCATGCAAGACCAGGTGTCATGCCCATATTCTTCCAGACAGTGGCCATGGCTAAGAAGTTTAAAGAAGCAAGCGAATGCTCTACCCACCTAACTTATCTCAAAAAACCCATGTACCTGAAATATGGATTCCTCTGCTGCCTGCAATGAATCGACTCTCTGGAGAAAGAGCCCTACCAGGAGGGTTTCCTGTGCCCCATCTGCCCTGCGTTATGTCAAAAGGGTGACAGCAAGCCCAATATGCACCTGGGGGACCTGGTGTCCAAGGTCAATGAACTGGAGCCCCAGCTGAGGGCTGTTCTGCAGATGAACCCCAGGATGAGGAAGTCCAAGGTAGGAGTCTGTCCCACCTACCCAAACTCATAAAGGGCCCTGGGAAACAGGTTTCATCTTTTCTCCATAACTGTGGGCAGTAGCTGATATCAGGCACCTAAAACTTTTAGACTCCTAAACAATAGCTGTTCTCTCCTCTTAAGTATGGATTTTACTAGGATCTGTGCCAATTTGTATAATAATCATGCAAGCAAACTGCAGTCCTGTCCTTCATGTATCTTATGCCCCAAAAGGAAGATAAAATATTCAGTAACATATTCAATAACTTAAGTAAAAACATATTTTCTACTATGAGTAAGGTGGACATGTGGTAATTACAATAGAACCTCTGTAAGTTGATCACTGGAGGGACAATAACAGACTGGTCAGCATAATAGGCACTCATTATAAGGAACTTCCATTGAGTACACGTGGTGCCTGTCCTGTCTATACTATTAGATCACCTTAAAGAGGTGGGCAGTGTAGGGAGGCACTCAGCCATGGAGGTTCTACTGTATGTCCGTCCATCCATTCTGTGTATAAAATTTGATATAACCTGTTGGCCAGGGATATCTTCCCAGGAAAATTCTAACTGTGGGAAGAAATACAGAATATAGAAGATGAAAGTAAGTGAAATATCTGGTATTTTGAATAGAAAGGAAGAGAGAGTTTATAGTATGTGTTTACCTAAATTACTGGTTTTCTGTCCTCAGTGGATATGACCTTGGACATGGACACAGCCAATGACATTCTCATCATTTCTGATCACCTGAGGAAGGTTCACTGTGGGTGTTTCAAGCAAAATAGGAGCTGACAAGCTGGGAGATTCAGTGCCTTGTGTGTCCTGGGGTCCCCTCGTTTCACTTCCGGCCATCCTACTGGGAAGTTGACTTGGGCAGGAGCAAAGCATGGGACATGGGGATCTGCAAGGAATCAGTTATCAGGCAAGGGAGATCACACTGTCTGACGAATGGGGCTTCTGCACTGTGGGTGTGAGATCGCTGATTTTCACCGCCTGCACATTGCCCTTGACCACTCTGTTGGAGAATCCCTGGCAGGTAGGGATTTTCCTAGATATGGATGTGGGTACCATCTCCTTCTACCATGTTAGCCATGGGTTCCATATCTTCACATTCACTAACATTCCTTCTGCAGAGCCTCTGGGGGCATTTTTTGCTCCTTCAGATGCAGCTGCCAACAGTGAAAGCTACCTGTACATGTGTCCTTTGGGGGATCCAGGAATTGCCAGTCCTCAGGTTCATTCTGAGCAAGGCAAATGAAGCCATGACACAAAATGTCTATAGAAATTACTGAGTGTCAAGAACCAGAGCTAGAAATGCTTCTACTTAGTATAACAACACAACAAGAAAAAGTAATGGGTCATGTTAAGACTTATGAATACAATTTCACTATATAAATTAGGGAACATTTACATTTCAGATATATAATAATGTTGTCCTGTGGTTTGGGGAGAGACTTATGTTTACATCTCTGCCCAGGGGTATTTTGAACTTTCACAGTTTTCAAGTGTATTCATTTTTATTTTCTGTAAGATCAACTTCGTGTTTTGTGAAATTTAAAGAATAAACAATAATTTGAATAAACTATAATCAAAAGGCTAATTGATTTTCTAGATGATAAGGGAACAAGACCTAACCATTTTTTTAACTGTACGATTTTATGCCATCAGTTACATTCAAATTGTTTTGCAACCATAACTGCTATCTTTATCCAAATCCTTTTTATCTTGCAAAACTACAATTCTTTACCCATTAAACAAATGCTCTTCATTTTCTAATTTTCCCACCCTTTTGCAATAATTCTGCTTTTTATGTATTTGATTATTCGAAATAGGTCATATAAGTTGAATTATATGGTATTTTGTCCTTTTGTGCTGCCTGATTTCACTTAGCATAACATCCTCAACATTCATCCATGTTTATAATAGAAATACAAAGAAACATAAGAAATAATAAATAATTATACAAGAATAAATTGGAAAATATAGAAAGAACGGGTAGATTTCTAGGCACCTATACCCTACCAAGACTAAATCCTGAAGAAAAAGAAAAATCTGAACAAACCAATAATAAGGAGACTGAATCATTAAAAATAGCTCTCCCTTGATATTACAATTACTAGGCATCTACCCAGTAGAAAAAAAAAATCATATCATTGTAAGGACATTAGCACTAGTTTGTTTATCACAGCTCAATTTACAATCACCAAGATGTGGAAACAACCTAAATGCCCATCAACCCAAGAATGGATTGATAAACTGTGGTATATGTATAGCATGGAATACTATTCAGCCATTTAAAAAAAGATGGAGACTTTACGTCTTTTGTATTAACCTGGATGGAGTTGAAACCTGTTTTTCTTAGTAAAGTACCACAAGAATAGAAAAGCAAGTATCCAATGTACTCAGTACCAATATGAAGCCAGTAGATGATATGATACATACCCATACAAGAGAAAAACTCAATTCAATTGAAGTTGGGGGTAGGGGTAGGAGAGAAGAGAGAGAGGGATCCATGTGCTCATACCTAATGGGTACAGTGTAAGGGTACATGGCACACCTCCTGGGTGCAGGACACAACTACAACAGGTACTCTACCTAGCAAATGCAAACATTGTAACCTAATTGTTTGTACCCTCATATTACTCTGAAAAAAAAAAAAAAATGGACTCACATTTAAAAAAGAAAAGAAAAGAAAAGAAGCCCAGGATTGAAACACTTCTCTACTAAATTCTACCGAATTTTTAAAGAAGAAATAGTATTAACACATTGCTAACTGGTCACAGTTACCAGGTAACATAGATAGTTTCTATGAAAAATTGTCAGTCATGAAACAATGTGCTAAGGCTCAGTGCCTATAGCACAGTGGTTATGGTGCCAGCCACATACACTGAGAACCCAGCCCAGGCCAGCTAAACAATAATGACTACTGCAATAAAAAATAGCTACTTGGGAGGCTGAGGCAAGAGAATTGCTTAAGCCCAAGAGTTTGAGGTTGCTGTGAGCTGTGATACCACAATACTCTACCAAGGGTGACATAATGAGACTCTGTCTCAAAAAAAAAAAAAAAAAGTGCTAAGTTTTCTGAAACTCTTCTCCAATAATCCCCAGTCACAAGAATACTTCTAAACTCAGTTTATGAGGGCAGCATCAACAGAAAATACAAAGAAAGAAAACTATAAGGCAATGTTCCTGATAACACAGATGCAAGAAAATATTAACAAATAACAGTCAACAACATATTAAAAGGGTTATTCACTGTGATCAAGTGGGACAGAAGGATGTTTCAACATACACAAATCAATAAATGTGATATGCCACACTAATGACATGAAGGAAATCAAACATGTTACCTCAGCAGATGCAGGAAAAGCACTTAACAAAATTAAACACCTTCTCATAATAAAAATTTTCAACAGATTATGTAGATAAAAAATATACTTCAACATAACAAAGCCCAAATATTAAACACCCACAGCTAACATCACATTCACAAGTTGAAAGCCTTTCTTCTCGTCACTTCTTTTCAACATAATCCTGGAAATGCTAGCCAAAGCAATTAGGCAAGATAAAGAAATATAAGCCATCATAACAGAAAAGGAAAAAAAGAAGTGAAACTCTCTCTGTCTGCTGATGACATGATCTCATATACAGAAAATACTAGAAGATGTAAGAACTTACAAACTGAGTGAAGTAGTAGAATAAAAAAGTCAATATACAAAAGTCAGTACACTAACAATGAACTATTTTTATACACTAACAATGAACTATTCAAAATGTAAATAAGAATATAATGCCAGACAACCTGATACATTCATACATAAGAGAAAAACTTAGGGAAAAATAAAGGAGGGGAGAGAGTGGGGGAATTGGTGTGCTCCCACTTAATGGGCACAATGTAAAAGTATATGCCACACCTCCTGGGTGTGGGACACAACTAAAAGAGGGACTCTACCTAACAAATGTAAACATTGTAACTTTGTTGTCTGTACCCTCACATTAACCTAAAATAAAAAAGCAAAATATGGGCAGCACCTGTGGCTCAGTGAGTTGGGCACCAGCCCCATATACCAAGAGTGGTGGGTTCAAACCCAGCCCCACCGAACTGCAACAAAAAAATAGCCAGGTATGGTGGGCACCTGTAGTCCCAGCTACTTGGGAGGCTGAGGCAAGAGAATCACTTAAGCCCAGGAACTGGAGGTTGCTGTGAGCTGTGTGACGCCATGGGACTCTACCAAGGGAAATAAAGTGATACTCTTTCTCTACAAAAAAAAAAAAAAAGTAAAATAAAAATACCAAAAAAGAAAGAAAGAAAGAAAAGAATTTCAATTACAATAACAACAAATAAATTCAATATGATTTTTTGAATGATTCAAGGTAAATATAATTAAGGATGGAAAAACTCATATAACAGCAATTAAAGGACCTGCATTCAAAGGTTCATTATAGCACAATTCTCAATTGCAAAGATATGGAACAAGCCCAAGTGCCCATTAATTCATGTGATTTAACAAAATATGGTGTAGGTATACTAGAGAGTACTGCTCAGACATTAAAAAGGATGAGTTAATGCCATTTTCAGCAATTTGGATTGAACTGGAGATTATTCTCCTAAGCAAAATATGACAAGAATGGAGAAACAAATACCACATGTACTTTCTAATAAACTGCAACTGACCTATGCTCACACAAGCGCACAGAGGGGAGTAAAAGTCATTGGAAATCAAACAGGGAGGAGGGCAAAGGAGGGGAGCATCACAAACCCATCTAATGTATACAATGAACACTATTCTTCGGGTGATGAGCACATTTATATCCCTGACTGTAGCTATGTGTCAAAAACATCTGTACATCTCTAATGTCTTAAAATATTAATTCAACATGAAGGCACACATGATTAGATAACATCGTTTGTATTTGTGCATGTGATTAAGCTACTTTGTTTGCATTTGTGCATATGATCAGGTCACACTGCCTTGTTTCACATGATTTGGTTCCGTTGTTTGCATCTGCGCTTATGATTAGGTTACTTGTGTTTGTGCAGGTCATTAGGTTACATTGTTTGCATACTAGGTAGAGTTCTGTTGTAGGTGAGTCCTTCACCCAGGAAGTGTGCCACATACCCCTACATTGTGCCTGTTCAGTGGGAACATAACGGGGCATTTGTAGCAAGGAAGCAGCCATAGACAATATGAAAATAGGTGTGGTTATGTGCCAATAAAACTTTACAAAACAGGTTTCCATTCTTGGACTTCAGTTTGATGATAATCCCAGAGTCAGAGCCCTGTGTGAGGTGAGAAGACAGGTTCCACCTCTGCACAGTGCAGAGCACATCACACAAACTGTCACATCACAGGTCTGTGGAGTCCAATGTGGCAGGACAGATGGAACCAGGGGCTCAGCAAGAAGGTCAGCAGGGTACATGGAAAAAGATGGACAAGTTCTATAGGAAATAAGGTATTTCTGCTAAAGAAGAACGTGGGGAAAAGGCAGAGGCTGGCAGAAGGGGTCTGTGGCAGATATAAAGCTATGTGAGAGAAAAATTGAGATAAAAGGCAGGACTAATCCCTTGTCTTCGCAGTGAGGGGACACAGTGGCCACATCCATGAGAGAATGTATGAATGTACAGTGTCTACAGCTGCCTATTGGCAGAAAATTCTAGAGCATGTGTCTGAGAGAGAGACTGAGAGAGCAAGTGTCAGCCAGAAGGTGGGCGTTCTAGAAAATTTGGGGGTTTCTTTTTTTTTTTTAAGGGACAGAGTCTCACTTTATTGTCCTCGGTAGAGTGCTGTGACATCACAGCTCACAGTAACCCCAACTCCTGGGTTTAGGCGATTCTCTTGCTTCAGCCTCCCAAGTAGCTGGGACTACAGGTGCCTACCACAATGCCTGGCTATTTTTTGCAGTTTGGCCAGGGTTGGGTTCAAACCCACCACCCTCCGTATATAGGGCTGGCGCCCTACTCACTGAGCCACAGGCACGACCCAATTTTGGGGTTTCTTCACCAAATTTTCATAGGAAGACTTACAAGTCCAAGTCCACTTTTTATACAAGTCCACTTTGAAGACGTGACTATTCTCTAGTGATATGAAGTGAAGGGGACACTGGTGAGAAGGATAATTAAGTACCCTGATCTGACTACGAGCAGGTTTGAGGTTCCTGAGAAAAAAGGGTTTGCTTCTGGCTCCATTCATTTGATGAGGATTAATATCAATGCCAAACAATTTGTTTAAAACATTCCTATCCTGGGCTGTGCGGTAGCTCACGCCTGTAATCCTAGCACTCTGGGAGGCTGAGACGGGTGGATTGCTTGAGCTTATGAGTTTGAGAACAGCCTGAGCAAAAATAAAAACCCCTGTCTCTAATAAAAATAGAAAAACTGAGGCAAGAGGATCACTTGAGCCCAAGAGTTGGAGGTTGCTGTGAGCTATGATGCCAAGGCACTCTACCCAGGGTGACAGCTTAAGACTCTGTCTCAAAACAAAAAAAAAAAAAAAAATTCTGTCCTGGCCAGGTGAGGTGGCTCACACCTGTAATCCAGCACTCTGGGAGGCCGAGGCAGGTAGATTGCTTGAGCTCAGGAGTTCAAGACCAGCCTGAGCAACATGAGACCCCATCTCTACTAAAAATAGAAAAACCAAAAAATAAAATAAAATAAAAATCGAAAAACCAGCTGGCATCAGGGTGGGTGCCTATAGCCTCAACTACTCGAGAGGCTAAAGCAGGAGGATCACTTGAACTCAGGAGTTTGAAGTTCCTATGAATTATGACTCCATGGCAAGCTACCCAGGGTGACAGAGTGAGACTCTATCCCCCCCTAATTCTGTCCTGGGGAAGCACCTGTGGCTCAAAGGAGTAAGGCACCAGGCCCATATGCTGGAGGTGGCGGGTTCAAACCCAGCCCCAGCGCAAAAAAAAAAAAAAAAAAAATTGTGTCCTAATTCCATATCTATTCAGGCCCAGGCGATATGCCAATGTCTAATTCAGAATGGTGGTAAAGCAATATTCACCCATATTCATGAAAATGAAACCACTCTCAAGATAAATTCATCCCCTTTGTGTTAAACACCCTATGTTTTTAATACAATTCTCCTTGACAATGGAATTTAATGAAAATTGGACCGGATCAAATGGAAAGGCAGGACATGAGTGAGGAGGGAGACAGTCTCATATAAAAGCCCCTGTGGGTGGATTCTATTCTAGACTGGAGCTGTCTGCAGGAACCCCCAAAAGCCAGCAAAGAAACTAAGGAGTAAGTGGTGAGTCAAATCATACATATTTTTCATTTTTTAACTTCTCATATTTCTACAAAGAGCAGGTATGAGAAAATAAGTCCAAAGAATGGAGCAATTTGTTAATTAGGTAATTTTTTGTCCAATACCAACTCAATGCCAGGGACAGGGTGTATAGTTAGGGACAGTTGGCCTTCCTCCCTGACAGTGGTAGGTGGGACTTAGATTTTCAATACACAGGCCGGAGAAATGAGAGACTCTTCACTTTCTATAACTAGAGCAGCTTGGGGATGCTCCTAGATGGTTGAGTTTTCTGCATTAACTCTATTCAACCTCTCGCTACTGGTAGGTTTTACATTTGGTCTCAACCAGATTGGTCCAAGAGGGAACAGAATCAGGAAACATGAAGGGTTTGTGAGTACAAGATAAACCTAAGATATGATACTTACATATATGAGACCCACATATGTAAGTATCAAAGTTGTAACTGACACATGAAAATGAAAAAAAAGAAATTATTATTATTTTTGCACCCAAAATATAGTCATTTCAATTGCAATCAGTTTTTTTTTTCTTTGCAGTTTTTGGCTGGGTTTGAACCCGCCATCTCTGGCATATGGGGCCAGCACCCTACCCCTTTGAGCCACAGGCGCCATCCTGCAATCAGTTTTTATTTGTTTTTGTTTTAATTTTTTTTAATTTTATTTTTATTTATTTATTTTTTTTATTATAGATAAAAATATGCACCATAGATGTGGCCCAACCCATCACCCTCCCTCCACCCAAACCTCCCCCCTCCCTTCCCCTTCCTTGGTCCTTTCCTCATAGTCTTGAGGTATAGTTGG